>JANTOQ010084158.1:0-11223 GCA_027564595.1 Bythotiara depressa | reverse complement strand
TATGTGAATTATCAGTGTCAAGCTTTATTATCTGCACCCTCCTATTGTATTTCATCTATTTGCATTAAAAAAATATTTCCTTTCTTGTATTGTAACTTTATATTTCTTTCTTACTTTATATAGGAATCATCTGAAGATCGACATCCACTATCCACTCCAAAGCACATTCGTTCATTATTCAAGGTATAATATTTATGTGATTAAGTCCAACATTCTAGTGTTGTTCACACAGATTTTTGTACCTTCCTGGTGCACAGTAAAATATAAATAAAAAAACTTGGTGCACATAAGAAATAGAGGGAATTAAAAAAACAACCCGAGGTGCACAGTAATAATTAGAGGAAATAAATTACCATGTTTAAAAAATCACCCCTGTGCTATAATTGCAGAATGTACTACATTGTAGGATTCTTATGGTATGTAAATGCATATATATACAATAAATGTATTTTATTATTTAAAAATGTACACTTTTGTGCACGCCAGGCCTTAAAGGGTATCAACGTTGTTTTTCAACAAAATTAGAGAAGTTTAATGGAGCTCTTTTTGATGGACTTTGGTTGTCACTTCCTCGTAATTCATTCACAAATAAGTCATTATTATGTTTAAATGTTAAAAAACAAAACAGAAAGAGACTAATGTATTTTGAGAGTGAATCCATAAAATAGTTATGAAACTGATCTGTTGCATACACTGTCTGTTTGATTTACCTGTTGGGAATGAAATCAATATCAATTGAACATTATTCAGAAATTGTTTACCTTTAAAACCGAGATCAGGGAATTTGGGCAGGAGGAGTGAAGGAATGTGGAATGGGAAATGTTTATTTCCTCTGGAAGACTAATTATGTAACTCTCTTTTGATTCGCTGGAATCCTTTTTAGAATCTAGTGTCCTGAATGAAACTGTAACCATTTACAACCTCAATTGTATCACTTTCTAGTATAAGAAACTTACAAATTGAAAAGATTTGTTAGAAAACAGATTATGATGAAGATATTATCATGGGTAAACTAATATCAAAGTTTTTGCTAGAAATATATGTATTATTGTGTTCTTCATGCCTTAAATGAATTTTAGCCTTCCAGAGAAAATGAGCATTCCTCTCTCCTCATATCCATTGCTACATTCCACCTCCCAGGATTTAAAGATAGCCTTCACATTTTCAAGTGGTAAATGAAATGAAAATTATGTTTTAGTGTAAATACCTTTCTTCCTTGTCTATACAATAATACTATAACCTGTTTAAATTAGCAGGGAAAATTAGTAGGGAAAATGTTGAATTTTAAAGGAGAAGTTCGGTCAAAAATGAAACTTTTCAGGATTTCCGAATTTCTCCTTTAATTAAACCATATAGAATGTTAATTTGGTGCTTCCATTCTTTTTCTGAATTTGGCAGCGGCCAATGTAATTTTCTTCCATCACAATTATTATTTTCATGCTGTTGACATTGAAGAAGTATCTTGTTATTTTCAAATATTTAGTTGAAATCAATATTATTCAAATTATCTATGTATTCTTATAGAGCCGAACACCGAAACGTAAATATTCACCTGAATCGTTAGATGCTGTTAGTCCATATGCTGTGTCACCCATTTGCAGTAAAAGGTAGAATTATCACAATATTTTTCAGACAACTTGTATATGATTGTATAATGGAAAATTGTGATGATATGAACAGTTGTAGAGAAAATTAATCAAGATATGATTATTTCCTATAAAATATGTTATACATAAAATGTTGAGACAAGAACTTTAGAATCATACAGACAGCCCTATTCTTTAATTATTATGAGGAAATGCTCTTTCTGTCTGTGGACAGCAAATTGTTATTTTAAATAATATGCTGTTTCAAGACTTAATTTTCTTACCTCAACATCATGGTAAAGTTATATCAGTTTGTCTATTTTGGTTGGTTGCAATGGAAGATGGAATTTTCACCAGTGGTTGAATAACAAGTGATTTTGTTGTTTCTACACAATGTAATGTAAAGATCAGACTACAAGTAATTAATGAATAATAAAGAAATAATTAGATGAATATTTTAGATAAACAAAAACAATACAGATTATGTAAAAAAACTGACACTAATTTTTTATCATTTTTCAGTCATAAACTTCTTCGATCACCAAAAAAGGTAAGGAATGGTGACTTATTTGTCCATGTTTTAAAAGCTGTATCTGTTTGTAAATGATACTCCATAAAATTATGTTGAATACATCATGTTCTTATCTTGGATAAATTTCAACAAATGCAGATTTTTAATGATCAAGAGATCATTGTATAGAAGCCTTTTGTAGTGATAGTTGAAAAACAATTGTTCAACTGTGCCCATTGATATATTTTGTCCAGCTAACCTGTCTTGAATAACCTCTTATGGCCATACTAGCTGTAAATTATTCTTTTACAAACTGTGTGTTGTTATCCAGGGATGTTGCGATAAACATGTATCAAGTGTGTTCTTGAGAAATCTTATGTTTCAAACATTAATTCTCTTTGGGAATTCTTTAAGAACGTCAGTTATTGGTGCTGCAGATAAACGTAATAGTGATATTAAAATTGTTTATAATGACACGATTCACTTCTGATTCACTTAGGCTGTGCGGAAGATTTCAAAAGTTCCTTTTAAAGTTCTAGATGCCCCTGACTTACAAGTAAGTTCACATACTTTTGTCTTCTTATTTTTATTTTTTATTTTTGATATTGTCAGTTGCATTTTCCACTTTTCCTTTCTCCATTTCTTTCACTCGTACAAGATTGTAATAACATGTGAAATATTTATGAACATCTGAATGCACTTGATCTTTCCAAAAATTAACTTCCATGTTATTATTATTTTGTACTTTTTGTTTTATTTTATTTTATTTGACGAGTGCGTTATTGTTGTATTAACGTTTATTAAATAGAAAAAATAAAATAAAAAATAAATAAAAATGTTATTATTAAAACTTTAGTGCATGGACCTACCTCCTGCCTGTTTTAAATTTCCTATTATAAACCTTTATAATTTTATGAATAACCAGGGAGTCTTATCACCTTTTACCAAGTTCATTTTCCCTTTTATTTACAATAATTAACCCCCCTGGAAGAAGTAAAACAGCAAAGAAATAAGTAATGGTTTGAATAATTTCCGGGGACACCTGATTTTTCCTCCTTTGATGATTATTAATTTGAGTATTATTAACATTTAGTAACGAACATTGTGATAGAAGTCATTCGAAAACAACTGCTGGAAATGTTACAGTGGCACATAAATATCTGATATTAAATCATTTAGAAATAAGATGCTTTTTTATGACCAATTAGCATTCATGTTAATTTAATTATGCATTCCTTTATATAAATTTATTATGCAGCATTAGTTTCAGTGTTTGTCAGGAGTTGATTTTATCATTAAACCCCTAGCAGAGAATACTGAAAGAAATGGAGCCCTTGTGTCAATAAAGATTTAGAAAATCTTTCCTGCATGGAATTTAAAAAAAATGAACATTCATTTTTATTTTCCAGCTCTGAAAATGTTCATATTAAATTTTTCACTCAGGTTCCATGAATCAAATTAACCTTCAACATAGTGTTTTGAAAATTGAAAATGCTATATTGAATATAAAC
Organism: Bythotiara depressa; assembly: GCA_027564595.1. Taxonomy (NCBI): domain Eukaryota; kingdom Metazoa; phylum Cnidaria; class Hydrozoa; order Anthoathecata; family Bythotiaridae; genus Bythotiara; species Bythotiara depressa. The sequence goes on along the minus strand of JANTOQ010084158.1, from coordinate 7,615 downwards.
AAATCTTCACAAAATCTGCTCTTTGGCCCATTTATAGTCCATTTAAAAAATATTGCTAGTATTTACTAATTTGTTTTAGTGATTGTTGGTATATCAACAACACAAAGAATATTGTGCCCTAAAAATTCATCACTTTCCTTTCAGGATGATTTCTATCTAAATCTTGTCGATTGGTCATCACAAAATATCTTAAGTGTTGGTTTAGGTTCTTGTGTTTACCTATGGAGTGCTTACACAAGTCAGGTAAGAATAAAACAATTCAGATATTTTGTTCTTTTCTCTTATTTAGAGACAGGCATTTTACTTTTCTATTTTCTCTTTTTCTTTAATAATCTCCACTATATGCTTATAATTACTGCAGAAATTATTAAAAGAGAAGAAACTATTAATTATACTAATTATACTCTGCATAATTAACACTCTGCATAATTAACACTCTGCATTATTGACTGTGTTTTACTCTTAAAGGTTGTGATCTCCTCCATGGGCATCCATCCATTTTATTTTGTCATGCTACAACACAAAGATTATTCAACAGAATTATGAATTCTTCATTGAATAATGCTCCCTGAAATGTTCACATTTCTAATCGCAACACAACACTTATATATATTATCTGTACAGTTGTTAAATGTCTTGTTTCTGCCAATCCCAAATGTTTAGCAAATTCTTTCAATCATGTTCTTCTTTTCTTATAAGGAAGTGTTTTATTGTAACCTCAGAAGCAGCCATTGGAGGTGTTCTAGGAAAACAGTTGTTATGAAATTCTAGGAAGGACTTTTTTAGTAGAATTTTATAAAGTTGCTAAAGTCTTCTATGTAGAACACATCCATTTCCCAGGAAGATGTTTTTATTTTCCTAGAACACGTAAATTTACCAGGAACAACTCCTTTTTTCCTTAGAACACCTCAATTTACCAGGAACAAAATTAATTCTTCCTAGAACACCTCCTTTTGCCAGGAAACCTACAACTTTTTTTTCTTAGAACAGCTCAATTTGCCAGAAACAAAATTATTTCTTCCTATAACAACTGATTTTGCCAGGAACCAAAATTATTCTTCCTAGAACACCTGTTTTTGCCAGGATAGGGAAAATAATTTCTTAGAACAGCTCAATTTTCCAGGGGAGGAAGAAATTGTTCCTACAACGCATCAATTACCAGGAACATCAAATTGAGTATTTCGTTAGAACACCTCCATTTGCCAGGAAGGTACCCCTCTATAACACGTATTTCTTAGAACACCTCTGTTGGCTGCTTTCGTAACCTTCTCTGTTGATATTCTTCCTTCCAGAGAAATGTGAGGGGTGTGTGTTTTGTTTGAGAAGTATTTTAAAATACATGATAATTATTTCTATATTCTGTTACAAAGAAAGCAAAACTCAAATCTAGGGGAATTTTTTTAGTTGACTTTCTAAGCTTAAAAATTATAGAATCTAATTTTCAGAGAAATGATTGAATTCAAATTGTACCCTTAGGAAAATGGAGAAAGAGAGATTCAAGCTAAAGGGTTAATATTTTTATCACAATTGGGGAATTGTTTAAAAATGTTCCTTGTTGAATAATTATCAATTGAATTGTTATGTTGTTATGTACTTCTATAAGTGGAATCTAGAGCAAGTGTGTGCAATTTGTTGAACTCAAGGCAATGATCTCATTAGCTTCTGGTCATGGTTATAGGTTACAAAGTTGTGTGATTTGGCATCAGAAGTAGATCATGTCACATCAGTTGCTTGGACAGAAAGGGTATGTTATTTTTTATCATCTCTCAATATAAACAAGCAATACAATAGTAGATATTTTGGTGAATACATATTTAGTTTCTGTTTTGTAAAGTAGTTTTGTCTCCCCTGTAACCATGTTCAGAAACATGTTAAAATTTATGAAGAAGCAGGGGTCCTTACCACCTGCATCAACTTTACCTTATATGGGCAACAACTAACCCACTGGAGAACAAAATAGGAGAGTAGTTGTATGTATGAGTTTTTGATTCATTTCTGAGGACAATACAAAGACTGCTCCAGAAAAATTAAGTTGGCATACTTATTATTGAGTTGTTTATCTGCTTGGGAAAGATGGAAACTTTCATACCGACACAAGCTATGTGCAGAGCAAAGTCAACGTTATTGCTTTTGTATTATTATTTATTTTAGTTGCATTATGTTAGTCCTCTGACATTAGCTCACCACACTGTTTGTTTATGTTCTGTGAGCAAACAAAAAAGATCAATTTTATAAAAATAATATCCCACAAGCATAGTCTGTACAGACTTTAATCTTTAGTATAATGTTGATATTCTACTTTTTTGCTAAACTAACAGAATAGCTATTTTAGAAATTAGTTTAACAACAATGCTTTTATCACAGTAATGTCAGTAATTTATGGTCCTGTATATGAAATCAACCAGACAGTCTTTACCTGTTTTAAAAACTACCTAGTCTGTAGCTAGGTATAAGAAATCTTACTTATCTAAATTTCTTCAACAGATCTCTAACATGTACTTCTCCTTTCTATATTCTTCTAATGGGTTTTCTGATTATGCAGCCAGCTGATCGATTGAACAGATAAATAAAGCAAATAAAAACTCTCTTTATATAGAGTATTGAGACCTGATTGGAGAGCAATTTTTGTCAGCCACAGTGGAATTCAGAAATTTCAGAAATCAAAACTGCTAAATACTGTACATAAATTCTGCCCACACACTGCATAAAAAATCTCCATAGTCGACGACACTATTGCTGTATTGAATGCAGTTCAGCATTAATTGTTGGTAATTTTGGGAGAGATGATGATGATGAAAACATATTTTAATTAAGATCCCTTCAGGCTAGCATCTTGCCAGGGTAGCCAGAATACTTTACTTGGATACTATATCATGTTTTTTCAGTGTCTCGAAAGTTAGTATAAACTTGCTAAGCAATATTTATTCCAAAACAAATTATTTTATTGTTTCTGCAACAAAATATTATGCATGCACAAGTCTCTTTTTCTCTAGGATAATCATCATTAGTAAAACAAATTCTTACTTACATAATATCATTATTCAACATATCTGGTACACATTGCAGTTAGAACTACCCTTGTTTGTTTTTTCAAATTGAAGCTATTAAGGCTTTAATGAGTAAGCCGGATGGCTGGTAAGCAGACTTTTTTTTATCTGCAACCATGAAATGGCCAGAATGTTTCACTTATAAGGAAGTTATTGCAATTTGTTCTAGAAATGTCACAAATCCCCTTCCATATTTGACTGCATTCAGCTAGAATACCCTGTAAAATTTTTTTTTTAAATGTATATTTTTCTTGTAAATGTACACAAGTAAGTCATTGAAATATTTATAAATGAGAACTACCATTTAACTATGTACTCTGCTTAAATTTGTACACAGGGAACATGATATTTTGATGTAATTTCTACAGGGAAACCATCTTGCAGTCGGTACTAATAAAGGGTTCGTTCAGATCTGGGACACATGTGCAAGTAAACGCGTATCTGTATTGCAGGGACATGGCACCAGAGTTGGTAAGTAAAACATGAAGAACGTGTATCTGAAGCTTAAAAATACTGTTCAGAATCATGAAACAACAGCCTTCATATATTCCACCATGTGTGTTAAATGTTTGTAAATGAAATAACAAACTAGTTATCAGAAGCTTATAAAGTCTTGAAGCATGCAACATATCTATTAAGTTTTGATCGACAGCAAGACAGTAGCTTGTTAATATAAACACATGCTTGTTAAGATATGTACATGCTTGGTGTAATTAGTTTAAGAATTCAAAAGAATATATGAGATCGACCACCAAAATATATCCATTGATAAAACATTAACCTTATGTATGTATATGTTAATTTAATTTGTAATGTTGTTTCATGCTTCAAGAGAGTATTTATAAAATTCTGGTATTACCAAGAGGTATGTTGTACATTGTATATTATTTTCCTTTCACATTTTTAAACTATATCTTGAAAAGCTACTCACTCGCTGTCGATTAAGTGTTTTTGCATGCTTCAAGAGAGTATTTGTTTATGTCTATTTATGTATGCATCGAAAGTAAGGAAGTAGACCTTATACATTACTTTATCAGTTTTTATCTGTTCATAATGTGACTGCTATTACAGTTTCTAGCTGTTCATAATGTGACCGCTCTTACAGTTTCTAGCTGTTCACAATGTGACCGCTCTTACGGTTTTTAGCAGTTCATGTTGTGATTGCTCTTACAGTTGTTTGATTTTCTTTTTTCATTGCATTCAGGTTCATTAGCTTGGAACAATGATTTACTCTGTTCTGGAAGTAGAGATCGCATTATACTACAACGAGATGTCAGGTAAACCTTATCATTTTCATTTTTTAAGACTTGGAAGCTCTTCGAAAATTAGGCGTACTTTTGGAAATCATATATCTTTATTTTCAGATTTACTTTTACGATTGTAAACAGATTTCTAGTGTGCAATTATTTTGTAAATACTCCTGTAATTTGAGTGTTTATCTTCGTTTCTGTGGTGATCCTGATTGGAGATGTGCATATGAATAAAATATGAACTTGCAGAGATTCTTTCATCATTTCAGTCAGTTCATCATTAAATAATGTGTATATTATCTTATATAAAGGTGCCCACTAACATCAGAGAAACGACTTGTTGGTCACAGACAAGAGGTAGTTATAATTTAAATTTACTACAATGCATCCTTTGAAATTTACTACAGTGCACCCTTTGAAATTTACTACAGTGCATCTTTGAAATTTACTACAGTGCATCCTTTGAAATTTTTACACTTCCTGTCACTCCTAGAATGGAATTTGATAGCATGAGAAATTCGAGTCAATTGCAGTAGCCTCAAGATGAGATATCAGTTAAAATATATTTTCTTTGCGGAGGCAACTCTAAGGTATGTTATTTGCACAATTTTGTATACTTTCTTTCTGTTTAATATAGGTTTGTGGGTTGAAGTGGTCACCTGATAAGCAGTTACTTGCATCTGGTGGCAACGATAACAAGGTAAGAGTAAGAATCTGCATTTGTTTCTAGTTTCATATAAACAATGACATTTCTGAGACACCAAAAATGACATCATCGCTATAAGGATATCAAACAATGACATCACTAAAAAATGTAAAACAACGTCATTCTCAGTACTATCCAATATGGCAGTGTGTTTTCTTGTTAGATGTCCCAGTGGTCACATCATGGTCAACGTTACAACGACGTCTGTAACATTTCTTCAACGTTGTCAGGACGTTGTTTGACCAAGATGTTCCCACTGTGACGAAGGTGTTAATGATCTAATTATTTAATGTCACATAATGACACCACTTCTCCTTGTCCAGCTTTAATGAATATCCATGTGTCTGATACCAAGGTACCTAAGATCCCTTCTTAGACTTAACATAATTATTACCAATAAATAAATAAAACATAATGGGTCTCAATTTATGGAAGCTGCTTGTTATAGTCATTTACTGGGAGATTTGTTTTGATTGGTCTATATTTGTGATTGGTTGTTGACGACTCCTTGTTGTGATGTTTTTCAGTTTCATGATGTAATAATAATGTATTTTTCAATTTCTCTACAATATGAGAAAACTTTGAACAATTTCATTATCTACTTGAAATAGCAATGAAATGTATTGTTATATATTGCTATAATGTGCCATATATGGATTTTTGACAAGGACTATATATATACAAGGAGAGCAGAATATGAACACATATGTAACATGATAATATATGGAGCTATCCCCGCGCTCCTCAAGAACAATTTTTGTCTCGGTAGTAGTGGGACTGGAACCCTGGTCACCGTGGTGAAAAACTACTCCACCTTCCATTGGACTACCCGTATTGACAAAAATTGTCTTTTGGAGCCCAGTTTTGCTCCAGTGATATTTTCGGAATTTACATTCCTTCATCAGTCGGACCAGTGCTGGCTAACGCCACAGGAACACTGTGTATGCTCAGAGCTATATATCAACATGGAGAGCAGATAATGAACATGTATATATACATGAGAATATATATATCTGTTATAGTTGCTAGTGTGGAACCTATCAAGCACAACTCCATATCAACAGTACAGTGATCACACAGCTGCCGTTAAAGCAATTGCATGGTCACCTCATCAGGTATGTACAAGTGTGGTAATTAATTCATTCAGCGGTAAAAACATTTGCGTAATATTACTACACCTGTGTCTTCGAAAATGAAAGTTTGTACGTGAGAATATCTAGGACGTTTTATATATTTATCTTGCTAATTCCAACCCAGGAAACCTGTTCAGTACTGTTAGCAACGAGGGTCCTGTGGTGAAAGTCCTGATTGTAATTACTGAAGTTTCTTCGGCTCTGCAGCTCAAGCAGGAACTTACTTTGTATTGAAAATTATAGTCTGTTTCTATCTTGATTACTAGATGAAAGATTGGTATCTGCTTTTTCATTTTTCCTAATACAAAGGAAGAAATATATCTAATTTTGCAATTTCATGATTATTTTGGCAAACAATAGCTATGAAAAAGAGAACTAAACGGAGAGGTAGGTGTGGCACTAACCTGTATTTATTTGTAACGATGTAAACTACTGTGTCATTTTGTAGCATGGTCTCCTTGCATCCGGTGGAGGTACGGTTGACAAGACCATTCGTTTCTGGAATACACTGACAGCGCAACCATTGCAAAGCATTGACACTGGCTCACAGGTAAATAAAAATAATTCTGCAACTTTTTATCTTTTACTCCCCATATCATGTAATATAAAAAAATATTTTTCCACATTATTAATTAATCTAATTGGAACAAAAATAGGCTTGTTCGTTCCATGACAATGACTCAGATGATTTTATTGGAAAAAGTTAATCACCTTTCATGAAATATCCAGTCAGCAAAACTAAAGTTAAGCGCCTCTACTGGAAAACAGGTTTATAAATTGCCCCAGGCACTAATTAGAAGTACGGCATATAAATTAAACAAAATAAACAAAAAATAACGGCGTTGTTATAGTCAGTACGGTTGAATAAATCATTCATGTTATTATAGTCAGTACAGTTGGAGGATGACAAATCCTTTAGTGTAAATAACCCTTCTGGAAAATCGACCAAGAGAAAACTATCATAAATTATCTTCTAGACATTCTTTTCTAAAATTAAATTTGGTACATTTATACAGCCAAGGGCGGAGCCATTAGCCGAAGAGTATGCTTGTTAATGTTTATGTGTCGCTTGGATACTTAGTAAAATAAATAGTATTATTGTTCTTCCGTTTTCAGGTTTGTAACTTGGCGTGGTCAAAACATTCTAACGAAATCGTAAGTTACTTTGTTTTTCTTTTACCGATAAGGATACACATAAACCTTTAAATCGATATTTTTTCCAAAATCAAAATATTATATCGTTTAAAAGCTTATATTGCATAGAATATTTATTTAAAATTAGAAATATAAATTTCTCACCAGAAAAGCCCCCAAATAAACAAATATTACTTTAAAAAATAAATGTTTGCAAAGAGAGATTAATCTTTTTAACGTCTGTACTAACTGTTACTAATGGTAAGGAACATTTCCCCCTCCTTTTCTTTGTTATTTTGTAAGAAATTACAACTTATTGTAATAATTTACAAGACTATACCAAAA
>JANTOQ010084047.1:0-16855 GCA_027564595.1 Bythotiara depressa | reverse complement strand
AATTTCGTAGCACTTGTGGCACTTGATTTTTGAATTTTTGGCGCTTTGTGCCATTATATTATGGCCAGGATTGTAGTAAGAGCAAAGTTTGAATTAAGACAAATACCCAGAGAACCTAAAAGTGTTGGATTATTTCCATGTAAAGGATCTGTTTACCACGGTTTAGGATATATCGAACCATGCACAGAGTTTCAATTTACAACCAAAAATAAGCAAGTATTAATATGGCAGCATGACTGATACTTTACCTGTGATAGTACACATGTGGTTTATATTCTCGTATGTAGCAGCTGTAATTTATGCTATATTGGACAAACACAAGATTTCAAACAGAGAATCAGTAAACACAACTGAAGACATTTTTAACATTTATAACATTTAAAACTGTTACAACATTTCGTAACTCTGAGTTTCACACCATACGGCGATCATCAGATGACTGAACATTTAATGATTTGATTTGTCCGGAGGGACTTCCTTATAATTAGACAGATAATACTTGTTTTCGTGACGACACTTTGTAATAAGTTCCAATCTTTTGTTAATAATTAATGATGTGATATTTCTCAGTTAAACAAACAACACATCTGATAGAAACAGAAAGAATTAGGTCTCCGAAACACAATTACAACAAATACAAAAATAGTTAACTTTCTCGATGTCACTTTTAACTTAGATACCAAAACTTACCAACCACACAAAAAGCTAAACGATTACCTTGTTTACATCAATATTAATTCGACTCATCCGCCTAATGTTTTAAAAGCATTACCTGAAAACACATCAACAAGAATTAATAAACTTTCATCTAACAAACACATATTTGACACTGCCACACCATATTACAATGATGCTTTATTGGCAAGTGGTTTTAAGGGAAAAATCTATTATAAACCGGAAATAACACCATCCGAGAGAAGAAAAAATAATATAATCTAGTTTAACCCACCGTTTGGTGCTAATGTAAAAAAAAAACATAGCAAGAAAATTTCTAAAGTTGATAGACACCCATTTCCAGAATAATCACAAATTGCATAAGATCTTTAATAGAAACAACGTCAAGGTTAGTTATAGCTGTCTCTCCAATGTGCGAAATATCGTCTCATCTCACATAACAAAAATATTCTCGATATCGCCGAATCTAGAGATACAACCAAAAGATGCAACTGTTGGCAGAAAGATACTTGCCCTTTGATTGGAAAATGCCTGGAGAAAAACATCGATTACAAATGTAATATGAAATCTACCAGCTCAAACGATGGACTCACTGAAAATATATTTAAAGACCGACGGTATGAAAGTACGAAAGTAAAGCGAATTCAATTGAACTCTCAAAATACATTTGGGAATTAAACAGAAGTAACATCATGAATCCGATTATAACATGGACAATCGTTGATCATGCAAAGCCGTACGTTAATGGTTAAAAAAAAATCGGTCATCTGATGATTACCGTATGGTGTGAAACTCAGAGTTATAAAATGTCGTAACAGTTTTAAATGTTATAAAATGTGTATTGAACTCTACATTTCCGTGTATTATTGAGCACTCTTTTCCTGGAGATATTATTTTAGAATATATATATTATATAAAATCCATTCAGCATTTGAATGTACAGTGAAGGACATATATATACTCAGGTATATGATCATTCTTGAAAAGGTGGCTTCAAATACAGAAATAACAAACCTGTCCATTATTGAACTGAATCCATGAACCATTGACACTAGTAGAATAATTTAATGAAAATTTTGTAACATAGTTGGATTTCCACCATGGATCTCCCTGAGTAGCTATACCATTAACAACAGTCAATTTTTTGAATGTTACCTAAATAAATAAGTGCACATAATATATGTAAAATTCTTTCTTCTGCCTTTTAAATGTTCACAAGTAGAGTTATGGTAAAATGAAGCATTTCGGTTTTATTTTATATATGTATTTTGGCACTACCAACATGTCCCTGTTTATAATACTCCTATAGGTATGAATGAATTGCATTTTCTCTACTTAAATTTCAAACACCATAGCTTAGTAATATTAACATTTGCACAGACATAAAACATTCACTTCTCACATGTTAAATAAGCGTAAATGTTTTACGTGTTATATAGTATGTATTTTCATATCTGGTTTATTTTATCTTTGTCAATTATGTGTTACTAAGCCATGTTTGTTAACTTTGCCTTTCACATATATTATTGCATATAGCTTCATTTTGCTTTCATGGCACGTTGTTCTTAGGACACAATGAAGTACTGCTGTACAATATTAAATATTATTCAATTTTACTCTCTCACCTTTCACAAATTGCACAACCACATTCATTTTACATTTACTTATCTTAAATAAACAACAAATGTTATTGTTTGGGATCTGAAATATTGCATATTCTGTAAGCAGATTTTGAAAACTTGGGTTTAAAAGATAAATTAATACGTAAATAATTTCCATTTCCATTTTAATAAATCATATCATATCAATAGTGACTGACTTTACAATAACGTGCAACACTGTTTTCTGAATGTTTTCATGCTCAAACTGTGCACGGTACTGCCAAACATGGTAGCTGTGTATTTTGTTTTTGAGTTACAAACCTGTGCTGGACAGTACATTGTTAAAACCATGTCAAATATTTAGCGTGTTCATTGTGGCCATTCATAAATCCGTGTTCTTTGACTTGGCTCTTGTCGAACCCATGTTGCATATATGCATAATAAGGCCGCGGTTAGTTAAAAGTTCAGTCATCGTTCCTTTTCTCTAAAAAATCTCAATGCGCAATGCGGTAATTATTAATTATTGTTTAGTGATGATGATCAACAAAGATTTTATTATATGTTTGTTTTTCTACAAAACCAGTAGTATTAATCAGTAACTTCTAGAGGGAGAGAGTTTGAATGAGATTTATTAATTTATTATGTTGAGAAAGGAAGGTTTATTCACGTATGTTTAATTATATTTAATTTACACCCCCTGGAGTGTTTGGAAACAGATTATAAACATACTAAATAAGTATGTACCTGTTTATATACGCAAATGCTGCAAGATGTAGGAGACAGTCAGACTGGAAAAGAAATAAACAACCTGTTTGGCTTGAAAATGTTTCTTCAAACTTTGGATGGTTTCCACATACTCTATATGGTATACTATATGTTTAGGAGTTTTGAGCACATACGCTCTCAAGAATCTAAATGTCTATATTATTCCGATAATATATAACATTTAAATGTGAGGAGTTGTTCCCATTTACTTCCCATCTTATGTTTAATTGTTTAATTATGCTACTGAGAATTAATAAAACCAGAGATTTTTTAAAAACTATTATGACCCTCATTATGACTGAGGATAGTTTAAAACCTTTTCTATAGTAGGAGAGTGTTGTTCTCTTACTTTTATTATAGATGTAACATTATTGGTGCAGTAAAGAATTCCCACTGTACGCATTTTAGCTAGTCATTTTCTATTAGTTTAGGAAACATTAAATTACTGTCTACAGTAGAAAGGTTCTTCAGCTATATTTTCACTGCAAGAAATAAGTCAAACTGTCTTAGAAAAACTATTCTCAGGATATTTTCACAACAAGACATGAAGCAAAGAAACTTTATAAAAGTGTCCACGGCGCATTTTCACGAATAGAAATGAAGCAAAACGACCTTTAAAAAGTGTCCATGGCAACTTTTCACAACCAGAAATGAAGCTAAACAACCTTGGAAAAGCATCCACCATGCATTTTCATGACTGGAAAGTAGGTCTGGGATACATTACTTTGTATATACAACATATTTGCATGGCTAGATATGAAGCTAAGATGACCTTAGAAAACTCTTTTAAACCCTTCCCTAATCTATCAACTAAATTTTGAAAGCATATATTTTATCCCCCCAGTTGATCAACAATTTTTTTTATGTTTTTAAAACTCATTCATTTGACCGTTGGTCTGTTGTATCTGGAAATGATGTGAATATATTTGGAAATGAAGCAAAATGCACCCTACACGTGCCAATATTATTATATTCAAATGTTATGAAACAAAGAAAGAAAGAAGTTTCAAATAAAATGGTGTGTATAAAATTACAACATCAATTGCCATTTATAGCTTGAAACAAAGAAAAGTTTAACTCTATAAAAATAAACCGCATTATAATACAGAATGAGTGAGAGAAAATGTTCTCACTCACAAAGACTTTACTCATCATCACTTTCTAAATCAGAAATAGTTAATGTGCTTAAGTCGATGCGAGAACCTTCATTACACTTTTTCCTTTTGCTGCCATATTTGTGCGGCCCACAGTTTATCCTTCAGACCTTTTCCTTGAACCACAGGTCAATAATAGGATCTGGGTCAAAATCTTTTATTGATTGACCATCATCTCCCTCACACATACACATCTAACTGATCATTTCAACGTGTTTCAAAAGTCCATTTTTACTCTGTTCATTCATGAAAGCACGCGTTCGACTGTACAACTAGCATTATGCAACATACTTATACATTATTTTGCAATTTGTTTTACGCAATGTAATGTGTTATTTTCTTTGTAATAAGTTCTACTCTCCTTCCTATGGGTTACTTTCAGGTACAAAAACCTCGTAAATCCTCTATGGAGGAAGCTAACATTTATATAAAACACGAGTTTCATAATCTGGTGTTTAAGGGAAGGAAAATAAATATTCAAGAAACAGAAATTTATAGTCACATAGAAAGTGTTCTAATGAACTCCTTGTAGGAAACTGACATGAAACACACATTTCATAAAAAGTAGCATGATGAAAAGAGAAGAAATATAAATAAGCATAAAACAGAAGAATTAAGAGACGCAGAAAAGATTTTTGAACGATAACCGCGGAGGAAAGTACCATTTATAAAACATGAACAAATAGCATGATACAAAGAGAAGTACAAAACTAAAGAATTAAGAGACATCGAAAAGATTTTCTAATGTATTGTTTAGCATGTTTGCAAAATTATAGACAGAAATCTAGTACATTTTTGTCTGTTTACAAAGTGGTTTGTAATTTGTTTATCTACAAGACAAAAATGATTGGTGAAACTTGAAAAAAGGTCCACGATTCGCAAATTGCGAACCGTTAATTGGAACACTTAATGTTAGTGGTCTTTATAATTCATGCTGAAAAAGAAAAACAATACACTGGTAAATAAACAATAGTTTATTGGGAAATTTAAAACTATATAATTATTTGAGGCAATAATTACTTTCAATGCATAATTATTTTGGTAATAATTTGCAATGCGTGCGTTGAACAATGACCGAACTTTTAACTAACCACGGCCTAATGTTTACTACTTAAAACTGTACAAATTTCAGAATCACATACACCAACAAATAATTGTGAAAAAGTAATGCAGTAAATAAGTGACCATATATGGGAAATTATCATAGTACGTAGTGTCTGTGATCCGTGATCCGTGATCCGTGATCGTGGTTCGTGTTTTGATTTTTTAAACAATAACCACGATCGATCGTGGACAATTATTTTGTATTGTTTTAAGCTACGAATGGAAGAACCAGAGTATGAATTCCACAAATTGTTCATTTATAAATAGACAGATTTTCCAGACACTGGATCAACCAGAAGTAAATGGTAAGGGGGAAGTGTCATATTTATTTATTTTTAATTTCAAATTTCTTTCTTTATAGAATTTTGCATTTAAAAATTTCACAATTTAAAAACATGGATTACCGTAATTCTGCTATATTCTTACATCCATTTGACGAAGGTAGTGAAACTTGGGAGGGCTTTCTAATCGGCTGGGAAGTATCCATAAGGGTTTTCTAATGTCGAAATATTGGATTATTGGCCAATCAGTCATGAAAAAGCATCCATGGGGGTTTTCTAATATAGAAAAATCAGAATAGTGGTCATAAATAAATATTCATGGTCGTATTTTAAAGCTGGAAAATTGGAAAATCGGCCATGAAAAAGCATCCACGAGGGTATCTTATCTAATGTCGAAAAATTAATAGTGAAAAAGCATCCACAATGTTTTTCTAATATTATAGAAAATCGGGGTATTGGCCATGAAAAGGAATTCATGATTATTTTCCAAACCTGGAAAATCATGGTAAAACAGTTTTATGGTGTAAGAAACTTCCCTTCGTGGCTCATAAAATCACAGTTAAACAGTTTTTAACGTAAGAAATCTTCATTCGTAGCATGAACGATCGCTGTAAAACCATGTTTTAATGTAAGAAATCTTCCTTAGTGTCATGAAAATCTGTAGTAAAACAGTTTTTACAGTAAGAAATCTTCATTCATAGAATGTATATCATGGTAAAACCATGTCTTAATATAAGAATATCATGTAAATTAGTGATAAAACAGATTTATTTAATGTAATAAATTTTCCTTCATAGTATGTAAAATTATTGTAAAACCACAATTTGACATAAGAACTCTTCATTCCCATCACATAAATTTATCTGTAAACCATGTTTTAATGCTCCTTCGTATCAGTGTACATCATGCTTTACTACACTTTTTTCTTACTTTAGAAGCAAATCACCATAAACCATGTTTTAAAATCCTGCAATTCCTCAATGGAAAAATTCTAGAAAGGAAGATATTGAAATTTTGAAAATTATAATCCACTTTTCCTATATCATTTACTTCTGGTTCTCAGGGGAGTTGCTTGGCATCTAGACAACCCTTTTTTGTGTATAAGAATGTAGTTCGTGGAATTATATAATACACACAAGCTAGAATAAGGTCTATTTACACAGTGGAAAATGTTTCCAACAGAAAAAAGTTTGATCAGTTTTAACTTTCAAAACTTTGACATTTTTCTGCGAATCACTTCAAAAACTATTCCATTCTGTAAGAATAAGAAGCAATTTGACATAATCTATTTATTGTCTCCTAGCATGAAATAATTATTTGTAATTGGAGTAGATTATGGAACCAATATTACTTTCACCATGCTGGCAGAGAATATTAAGCATATGGTTTGCTGATTGTTACAATCTTCCTTTGGTTTTCATCCTTATAATTTCTAACATATTATTAATGAGTGGGTGAAGTTTCTTAGCGTATTTCCAATTGCATCCATTTTTACTACCCTATAAAAGACTATAAAACGATCTTAGGTGGATGTTTGTGTGGCCTAGAAATTTAATGGGTTGCAATTGTGCTAAATGAACATGATCATCAATGTAGCTACAATCCAAGAAATTAGCTATGTCTCACAAGTAAATAAAGATAAGACTTTCATAGTAGACCTAGCTGTGATACTGCCACTTAACCTGTTGTCAATAGTTTTCTGTTAGTTCCTTAGAACCATTACCTGGGTATTAAAGCGGTCATGCTCATTCAGCATTAGCTGAACTGAGAGTCTAATGTTGCTTAAGGAATAAACCTTAATTAAAGCCTTCGGGAAAAAATATTTTCGAGGCACAAAAATAAATGCATGGGCTTATTTAGCATTGTTCTTGTCGATGCGACTTGAAAAGAGTTGAAAAGTTTTCTACATTTTGCAACTGCCAATCAGGTTTCAGGGTTTCAGTTTTTTGTGCCTAGTAGAAATCTGCCTTAGGAGAGTTTCTAAGCTACCTCTTATTTGGCACTTTTTAGCTGAATTTACTGCATATGGGTGATGCTAAAATAAACAACCGATTCATGACAGTGCTGTTCAAAATTGAAATTGAAAACTAAAAAATGATGCTACCTGTTCACACCAAAATTGACATGAAATATAAAATGTCAATAATTTGAGATATTGCTACAAAGTGGACCACTTCGTTTCAAGGTGCGTCCACCAAATCAATGGACGTCAAAGCGTCCTAAAATAGGAAAAGAATACAATTCAAACAGGTCAGTAGTTTATGAATTTTGTTACATAATTATCTTCCACTATATATAAATAGTATAGCTCCATCTAGCTCTGCTTCCTATAATTAGGTATTTGAGAGTAAGAATTCTAGCCTCACTTTCATTGAAAACCCGTTCATTTTCTCAATATAACACTTTCATAAGCTAGTACTCCCAACTTCCTTCCCTATTGCAGATATATGTTAAAACAAGACAATAAATTTAGTGTAGAGTATCTAAGTGCACATTCTTATGTGGAGTTTTGATAGCATCCTGATTGATATGTTGTGCTGTCGGAGCATAAGAATCTGAAGCCAGTGTCACTGGTGAGACAAAAGTAGTGCAGGAAATTTTCTACTATTTTTACATACCTTAAGAGTCTGAAGATCACGAGTTTTTATTTTCTACTAGTTATAGGAAGTAGAGTTAGAGTTACATATAAAAATAATTGTTAATTTTCTAGACTACTGAATCAGAGTTGTCTAAATCTTTCCCACCAGCAAAGGGACACAAAGATACATCCACCAACGTACAGCAAAGTCAGAATCGTACAAAGGCGTGAAAGAAGAAAACTGAAATAAATGTATTATATCTCAGGTTTTATTGTCTCTATTCCCTGCAGTCATAACAGAATACTCAAATAAACACCCATCCTGAAGCTGAAAAACTTAATAAATGTCCAGGCATTACGTCGATGCATTACAGTAATATGAAAACAATAACGTTGGTTACAAAGTTATGGTATTTTCTGCTGTATATACTTATGCACATACCTTAAGGAGATACTGATTCTCATCAACAATTTAAAATGTTTGGGACAAAATTATAAGTTAATTAATTCCATTGCAATAAATTAATAAACTAATCATATTTTATTTAGAACTGTATGCACCATCTAAATTAAAGACGAGCTAGAGACGATGCAAGATATCAAGAAAAATATGGTTCTTCATAATTCGTGAAACTGTCCTATCAACTTTTGTTTAAATTATAAAAGATGAGAAATGCTATCAAAATGCTATTTGATCCCTCTAAGGGACAGGTCATTTACTTGCTACTAGGGGATGTTTGGATCGTTCCTGAGAAAATATGGTTGGCCAGCAAATTCCTCAAAGAAAATTTCATGACCCATGTGTATAATCAAAAAATATTTCATGGCTCATAAGCACAAACTCAAAACAGTTATACAAATTAATTCTATTAATTCTCTAATCTTCTAAAACAACATGTAACAACTTGTAAAATATGTCTCTCAGAACGTCTAAAAAATTTGCGAGCTCAGACTTTTTTCCAAAATATATTTTGCGGCCCTGTCTGGAATCCTCTCCCCCTCCCACCCTAGCAGCAAGTGAATGACCAGTCCTAATCTTTGTTATAATGGATAATGTTTGGAGAGCATAAAGTTAATGGCTTCCTTTAAGAAAGGTGCATTCCCTCCTGTTATGAAAATGTACCTTTTTAAAAACCTTTTTATTTCTTAAACAAACCTTTTTATTTCTTAAACAGTGTATTTTAAGAATTCTAAACCATTCTAAAGGCAATTGTTTCTACCCCACCTTCAGAACAAACTTGAAAATGAGAAAGAGTGTTCATGATGCTTCTTCAGCTCTATACCTCTCAATCTTAAGCACTTTGCGCTGCTAGCTCTAAATCCCCTTTTTGAGATTTGAGAAGATTAGGAAATGTTTAATACAATTACGTCAGCTCTTGAATGGACCAATCAATTTCCTAAATAATTTGTACGCAAGATTTTTACATGCAGTAAAAATCAGCCGTTACCATAAGAAGGCAAGAGACCCACTTTCATGGCTTTTCTTCAGCATGGTTTTATCAATAGACTAGGTTTGTTCTATAGCCTGATCTTAACGTTTCTTGTTTCCTGTTAAATGCTACGGGCTAGTAGCATCCGATAAGTCTAGGAAGATAATACAAACATGCCACTCTCCTTCAGACAGGTTCCATATTTTACAGGCTGAGGACTCTCATGGAGGCTGCACATTTTAATATTTTTATCTTAAAGGCTAAAACATAGGGGGGTATATTTTGAAAATGCTACCTCGTGATCTTAAATATCTGGAAACTGAAAGGAGAAAGGTGGAAATTAAAACTCATCGGTCAAAATTCGTGAATACAGTGTTGCAAAATTTTCTTCAAAATTCGATTTTAGTTTGACATATCCCTTGTCATATCAGTCCCCTATGCAGATGCTTAAAGGATCTTCAGAAATTGGGGATAGGAAGTGCGGCATGTCTGAAATAAAATCTTACTCCAAACCTTTGTGAAGGAGAGTAACGCCACATCTTAAACGTCTGTTTCTTAGAACAAATGTTACAAATTATTTCACAATAACAAAAAAGCAATTTAAGACTGTATTGCTAGTTTCAAAGAAACAATGTAATTTCCCATCACTTAAATAATGTAGCAAACGTTTAAATGAATGATTATGACACTTCCGTTACCCAATTAACCAATTAGTGCATGTGGCCTAATAGGTAGTATTTGTAATAATAGGACCTATTTTCTTCTTTATGCTAGTTGAGTTGTGAAGTCGGTGACAAGTAAAATATATAGATAAACACAAATATAAAAATAATGTCAACTACTGTGTTAACTGGCATTAAAAGCAAAATCATGATTATTTGGGATATTGACAACATGAAAACACCTGTATCATATGCCAACATTAGACCAGCCAATCCTGAGCCATTAACAGTTGGACAGCATGTGACTGCACTATGGAAATCAAACTGGCTTCCTGGTGTTTGTCAAAATGAATGCCTAGCAGGTCGTAGAAAGATAACAAAAGAGGATGGTACTAAAAAACAGCCTGCAATAAATGTAAATAACTATAATTAGAAATAAATTTGTGTTTTAATTAATATGGATATATTCAAATAATGGTAGTTCTGGATTTTGTTTCAATTTAATTTTCTACCTGTTTCCGACACTTTCTTTCATGTAGGCTATATATATATACATCAGGGATGTTAACAAGAGGTAATAGTTAAATAAAAAACTTTTTGCACATGTTAATAATTGAAGGTTGTCAAGAGCAAATTATTAGAATTATTTCTGGACAGACAAATTACATGCATAATAATGTTGTGTAATTAAAACATTATTGTATGTTTATTATGATAATTATAACATAACAATTATAACCCACCCTATATACCAATTCAACATAAGAGCTGCCAAAATGATTTTTTTCTCTGTTGATTTTACACTAAAACTCTTCATTAAAAAATAAGGCAGAATACAAAGTTTCTAGTGTACACCTGTACTACAAACCGTTTTATAGCAACTTCAAGTTTGGTCAACTCTACCCCTTTAAACTTTTTCATGGTCAAAGCCTTCCAAAGTCTTTAGATTTTAAAATGCTATAAATTAATTCGTAGATGAGGATTATTAATCTTAGTGTAAAATCATAGTGTAAAACCAGAAAAAAAATCAAAATGGCAGGTCTTATAATAAATTTGTGTACAAATATTTCCAAGAAAGCTAATTCATAATTTAAATTTTTCCAATTTAAAGAAGCACAATTAGCAATACTAATTGCGTTCTCATAACTCTCACTTGCAAATGGCGATATTGCAGTAGAAACTAAAAAAGGTGTGTAAACGTGATGTCGTAGTTATATACCTACCACTTTTTTAGAGCATTAAACCACGAAATCAGAAAGCTTTAAAAGCAAAATAAACAAATCAACAGGAAGAATCAGTAAGCCAAGCATAGATTTTGTTATGAACTTTTCCATATTACTACGAGGGTTCAATACAATCATTGAAAACTTTTCTCCAGCTTTCTGTGATCACTCCAGCTGTTACTGTACGTTTATATAACAAAACAGTATTATAAAACTTTGAAAGAACACAGATTATTATACCATATTTCCCCCATTTTTTTCTGGGTAGAATTATTGTAATATTTTATTAAATGGGTTACAATAATCAAATTTAATTATTTATATCATTAGACCTTTGGTGTACCAGAGAATATGACAGTCGAGAAGTTAAAGGAGAATAACAAGGCAGACAATTTCAGTTCAGGTGAAGTACAACAACCGGCTAAACAGCAAGTGGTAAGTTTTTTGTTGTTATCTAACTACTTTAGTTCTCCATCTCCTACTCTAAGTCAACACAGTAGTAAATAAACCAAACACTGTTTTAATATAATACTCTTTTGTGGTTACTTGGGGTTCGTTTTTTTGGTCGATATTTTATGCTCTGAGTGCTCCATTTGCTCTGAGTACTCTGAACTTATCTTTTTTCGCCAAACAAAAACGGGAAAAAACTGACTCTGAGTGCTCTCATTGCTCTGACTTTGTTACATCTTTTAGAGTATAACAATAATCGCATAAATTATAAGCATAAATTAAAAGCAATGTTGACATTTGTTGAAAACTTGCTAGAATTGTGCTGAATACATCAAACTACTTGCTAGAATCTGTTCTGGAATTTACAAAAACTGTTGTTATGTTTTGCATGATTATGCAATGTTGTCAATATTTATTCAAAAGAGCATTAAAAAAAACGAGAGCAAAGAGAGAATACCAAATTCTGAATACCAAAAAAACGCAAAAATGTTCGCAAGAAAGTTTTGACCGTAATTGGTAAGTGGGAAAACCTCTGAGTGCTCCCAATGCTCTATTTGCTCTGCTCCAAAAACAGAGTAAACAGAATATTTTTTTTTTGCTCTTAACACTCTCAAAAGTACAAAAAATACCAGGAAATTCTGAGTACTCAGAGCAAACGGAGCACACAGAGCATAAAAATGGACCAAAAAATGGACCCTTGATGAGAGTCTAATTGAGGGTTTACAAAAATAAATTTATAACATGGGAGTCATTATAAAAGATCAGAAATCAATTAATCACTTAATTTATTTGTGGAACATGCTTGAAATACTTTATTAGGTACGATTCCCAATCACACATTGGTACATAAACATCAGCTGATTCATTTCCTACGAATTCTGCAACGTTTACCTGGGAAGATTCGACACATTTTTCAATATCAACAACGGAGGAAATAAATGTTATGCGTGAAGTTTTCTAAAGAAGTCCGAAACATGCATCAGGAAGGAATTTTGTGTGCCCAGCAATCATGAACATATAGTGTATATCGTGATGTAAGTTGTTAAATAAAATACGCCAAATAAAATATTGTAAAGTCGTGTTGTTTTTGTTTTGTCCACAGCACTAGCATATAAAGAGGTCTCACCTACTCCAAATTTCTCTAATTTGCACCTTTACCACTCATGACAGCTTCATCAATCAAGTAATTTACTTGAAGTGGTATGGCTTCACAGCAAACTCCAAATAGAGCACATTTTCTTGGTACTTTAAAATATATTGGACCAGGTTGTTGTGGGTTGATTGGAAAATGGAGTTGTTGAGCATAACCAAAACTATAGTGCATCGCCCCCTTAAAACTGCAAGGTGGACGATAGTTAAATACGCAAAACTCAAAGCCAATGTCACGAAGAGCTCCTTTCGAAATGTTTACAATGTCCTGGTAAAAGTCCTTTTCATTTTCAGCATTAAAAAGGTGTGATTCCTGTTCCAATAAAATCTTAGCTTTGGTTTCTTCAGAAGTATTGGTTGATTTCACAGTATTATTTTGCCCTTTTTGACAAGTCCAGCATAGATCCGACATCTGACTCATAATACTAATAGGAATACGTGAAGTAAGGGTATTCCACCAAACACAAAAAGTAGTGTAGCTGGCACCGGTTAAGTCTAAGCTCAGACAGCAGTCACCATAAAATTCCCACAGCTTGCACTTTGTAAAATGAAATGGTAGCAATATTTTGTTAATATCGCGATGTCCGGGGTACCTACTGGGTAATATTATGGCTTGGTCCTCTGCAAAATTAAGCACAAACATTCTAAAGTGCTCAGCTACGTCAGTTCCAAATGCATTGTGGGGTCGTTTCCATTTATTTTTATGCTCTTGTAAGACCATACCGTTTTCTTTATAGTGAGCTGCTATGTTATAAAATCTGTAAAAACATAAAGGTTTTCAAACTGGTCATCGATACTAAATCCACCTGATCTTTCTCAAGTTCGAGAGCTTCGCATCTAAGGTGAATGATACAGTTAAAAGAATATTCTGATGGACACAAAAAACCTGTTTCTCCAAGCTTACAGTTACAAGAACTTAGCAAAAAATGTTTATTTTTGAGCTTTCCTGTAATTCTTCAGAACGTAGGTAATCATCCCATAAATCAGCAATTTGTTTCTCCATAATGATACTTTGCTCAGAATAAAAATCATCATCACTAAAGTAACTATCCAGAAATTCCTCAAACGAAAATTTGTCGTTATCAAAATCAGATCGATTATCGTCAATATTATAATTTTCAAAATCATTTTCACTACCCAAATACAACCTCGCTAACTTTTCTACACCCAACAAGAATGAGTCTTTCATGTTTTTTTCTGCCATTACTTACTTTTTTGTGTATGGTATCTAAAACTTGGCTCAGTAAATAAAAATAAAAATTACAAGATGCGTGTACATGACAAAAAGTGCACAGTTTTAATATAAGGTTGCCACCTAAACTGTTACAAATGGCTGCTAAAACATGGAAGTAATCACTCTCCTTTGTAAAAATTTCATTTTTACCATGCATACTGTATTTTCCTTAGATCTCTGCAAAGGAGATAAGTTATTTTCATAACAGAAATCATGCTGCTAAACAGAAGAACAGATTTAATAAACATATTAATTAACTAGAAGCATGGGGTTAAAAGAAGCAACATTTTCATACCGTACAAGGGAAACATGAGTTTAATCACATAAATTGAAGTAGAGAAACTTTTTACATTGAAAAGAACAAGAAAACTTCAAGGTAATTTAAATTTATTCTAGAATTTAAATAGCTACATATGAAAAACAACGAAACATCCTACAGAGTATTTAGGAATTTTTTAATTTTTTTTAGCGTGGAAATATGTAATAAACATGCGCGCAGGCAAAAGCTTTCAGCAACATTTTGGAATGTTTTTTGAGATGTCAAAGATGTCAAAGTTCTACTGTTTTTCAATTGGGAGGCCAAAATAAGCCAGACAATTGTTGGTAATAATAGTTACCATGTTTTTCACGGTACATGTTTCTGAAAACCTTTTTATGCAACACAGGTTCTTTCTTTTTAAAACACGTGTTCATTGTTTTGGATTCTCGTGTTTTGATAACTGTGTCCTTTGTATTATAACACGGTAGCATGCTGTCCCGTGTTCAAGATATAAAAATAATCAACACACACCCATGTTTAAAACTTTCCATTAAGTAGCAAAGTCTGGCACATATGATAAGCGTTGTTCATAAAGAAAAGTGGTAGTACAGAAAACTATAATCAAAATTAATAATGAAATACAGTACAATGCAAAAGTATTGGTACTATCCACTCCACTCCACGTTCGTGATGTGTAAAAACATGTGTGGAGTGTTAGTATTTATTATTATTAAAACCTTAAGTGGGCTCATGTGTTTAATTTTGTATTATGTATTAATAAAAAAGCCCACACATAGCGAAAGTTGCTTTGTGTATAATGGAATGTATAAACCATTCACTTTGCGCATACTAATGATTTTCTTTTATTACTAATTGCTTTCATAACACACTTTCTTACAGTGAATCATTTTGAATCATTTTGTTTATTGTAAAATGACTTAAACATCGTAAATCATTCAAAATTATGAATGTTTATTTTCATACTACATTAATACACATCAACTACACTTCAAACTACATATCAATATACGTTGAAAAAACCACAAGTTCCATTTTTAAGCCTCTAGAACATAGATTAAACGATGATCTTAACTATCCAGATAAGTAAGTAATCTTAATATTTGCACAGACATAAAACATTCACTTCTCACATATTAAATAAGCGTAAATCTTTTAAATGCTAAATATTACCTAATTTCGTATCTGGTTCATTTTATCTTTATCAATTATGTTTACTAAGCCATAATGTTTATTAACTTTGCCTTTCACCTATCAAATTGCATATAGCTTCATTTTGCTTCAATGGCACATTGTTCTTAGGACATAATGAAGTATACAGCTGTGCAATATTAAATATTATTCACTTTTACACTCTCACTTTTCAGAAACTGTACAACCACATTCATTTAACATTTACTTATCTTAAATAGACAATAAATGTTATTTGGGATCTGAAATGTAAGTTGATATGTATGCAGATTTGACTTGGGTTTAAAATGTATATAAATAGTAAGATCGATCTCCTTCTTCGAATATACGAGATTTTTCACCAATCTTACTGCCCGATGATAAAAAGTATCTCTTGAAATGTAGCCCAACATAAAATCATTCAGGTCCATGATATGACTGATAAAAATCATTCAGGTCCACGATATTATTGGTGAATATATCATATTATTATGATAAGTTTTCTTCATTAAGAAAAGTGGTAATACAGAAAATGTTCTCACTTTCAACCATAATCAAAATTAATAATGAAATAGATGAAACTACGTTAAACCTATGTACTAATGCAATTGAGTCCCGTTAAGAAGTCTATTTAATGTATCTAGCAACTACGCAGGTCTTTATGACACAAAAACAAACCCACTTTACTGTATGACATATAATTGTAGTTTCTTGCAATAAACTATTGACATACACAGAAAATGAGTGGTAACTAATAACAATAACATACTTGTCAAACAGCATATAAGAACAGGTTGTTTGAACACTTTCTTTAACAAGCTAATAACTGAAATAATAATACCTGAATCCACTCATTTTTCCACTGTGTAAATTTAGAACACCAACAGTTCTTTATATACAGCCTCCCTTGAGTGGCTGTACATGATGCTGGATATTTACTTCCATACTCTGATGAAACATTAATTTGATGTTTTTCAATTAAACCATTTGTCATTCCGAGGGGAGTTCTGTCTGTGCATTCTAAAATAAATAGATAGATAGATAGATAGATAGATAGATAGATAGATAGATAGATAGATAGATAGATAGATAGATAGATAGA
>JANTOQ010083936.1:0-13456 GCA_027564595.1 Bythotiara depressa | reverse complement strand
TAAATAGACATTAGATATTCTTCTGCTTCGCCGATGAAACAGCAAAAAAACGCTAAAATAAAAAAAGTAAGCAAGTATTTATTTACCTATAAAAATAATAGGAAGGTATAGTAAGGATGACTTTTATCTGTTTTTTGAAATGTCCACGCAATTTGTAAGCAAACCTCAAAACTCATTTCAGAAGGTTTAGTAAAGCAAATAATAGTCAGAGAAACAGTTGTTCTTGTACGCATACTAAAATAATTATTTATCCAAACTATCAAAACATTCAACTGTAGGTTTTCTTTTAATGGAGACAATAATTAAACTCGATAAACAGATGTTAAATAAACAAGGATCAAACAACTGAAACATGGCGCCATATGTCTACTAAAATAGTTTTCGTATACTACAGGTAGTCAAATTCGTCAACACAAAATTCCACAAGTTATGCGAACGTGTCCTGGAAGGTAATAAGACCAATTACGTAATCTTTAGAATCTTTGGTTCCCAGTAGGCACATATGGTCAAATAACATTCTGACAGACGTTGTTGAAAACTTGTCGCAACTTGGTTGTTTAGTTATTTGTCATAAATATTTTGTTCAACTCCGTTGTACAAAGAGGGGTAGGTCCCTGGTCATATGTACCACTTTAGCGTTTTTGACCTTAAATGAACACTTCGTGACACTTCCCAACGTTTTTTATAAAATATAATAATGATATCCGCTCTTTCAGAATGTTATAAAGATAATCTCGTTAAGTATCGTTACAAATAACAAGAAGCTATTTGGCAACAAAAAATTACTCGCTGATTTTATATGCCGTGTCACTTCGTCAGATGTCTCCTCGCAAAATATTTGACACATATTATTAGGTTCATATTTACGTGGTTTATCGAAATGTCCCTAAAGCGTTTTTTCATAGACTTAAACCTCTTTATTCTTCATACAAGATGTAATTTCCTTTCACTCCAATATAATAACATAAAAACAAAAATATATAACACGCGCAAGGGACTTACAACAACTTCTGCGGTGGAGATCCATTACCTTGCTAATAAGGTACACCATCTCTTACGTTCTGTAAAAAAGTTAATTGTGGGAAATCAACAAGTTAGAGGTAAATATGATTTATTAATTTAACACTGAAACATTTATTTTTTTATGAGCCGTAAAATAAACAAAGTAAGCCAAATAAGTAGTAAAATATACAATAGGATCTAAATATAAATATAGGCATCATATAATTTAGTTACAGAAAGCAGAAATAAATAAACCTTCGATGAAAAAACTTCCAGCAATGTTTGTAAAGAACAAAGAACAAAGTCGACATTCGAATTGTTCCAAAAATATTATTTATTTATTAATAATTTGAAAATATCTACAGGAAAATTGTTTCAGCTACAGTACTTCCAACGTGAGATCATACTTAATTTATCAATTTATTATTATTGTCCCATGATCCACCTCGTTTTCATACAGCCACCATATCTTTGAAATTTCTATTAAAACTAATTGCTGTATAATATTAAAATGTTTTAACATTTTAATGGATAAATTACCCCCTGCATAAAATAACCTTCTTATAGAAAACCTTTATAATTATTCGAGGAAACAGGGGGTCTTGGAAAAAGCAAAATAACAGAGAAACGGTTAAAAGATTCAGATAGTTTCTGGGGTAGTGGTAACAAAGAATCCGAAATTGAAATCCGTTTTTCTTGAATCTAAGAAGAAAGTTTGTTGTTACGTCATGTGATTAAAAATTAGAAACTTCTTTTAACAGACATGTAACTAACTTATTGTGTTAACTCTTTAAAGTACATGCATACCTCCTGGTTATATTAAACAACCCATTGGAAACCTTTATTGTTTAAGTTGGAACTAGGGGGTCTTATTACCACCAAATTAATTTACAATAATTAACCCCCTTGAAAACGCAATATAGCAAAGAAATGTCCAATGATTAGATTCCGTTCAGGTAAGACTAGGTTCAGGTAAGACTAGGTATTAAACGGGTTAAGATCATTTCCCACTTTAAAACAGTTTTATTTTCCTTCGTAATTTTGCTCGCAGAAAATGTTACTGAGCAAGCGCTGTGACATTTACGGAGGAAAAAATTCCTGCCGCCGGAAAAATAATGTTAGCTAAGTGGAATTTAAAATACGGAGTTATTTTTTATGATTGCATTACTGCCAATTAAAAAAAGACGACATACGTCGTATCGTTTAATCTTAGACGGATAAAAGCACGACACTCAGTAAACAAAACCAATATACGTTATGACGTTCATTTCAGCAAAAAAAATGAGCAATGACTTCATGAAAAGACGGATTTCATGAAAAAAAGAATTTCAAATGCGAATTATTTATCAAGAACTACGTTGGTGTTGAATTATTTTACACTTTATTTTGTTCTGTTGTTTTCGGCCACATACTAAATAAGAACTCCAATGCTTGGATCTGCTTCTTAAAATCGAACATGTCGGCAATCGTTGCTGTTGATATCGGCGGGCACATCATAACGGGACCGAAACACACTGCTAAATTAGTAAAAGTCATTTTATTTTCTTCCTTCTTTTCGGCCACCCGTTGTAGATGTTCCATTATATATATAAGAGTAGCCCGGTTTGTGTATGGTAACTTTCTCATCAAATCTGATAATATTTGTTGGCCAGCGGTTTCGGAAGCGTTTTCTTGTAAAGATTTATTGTACATATTTAAATACATCTCCTGGGAGATCAATGGCTCTGGTAATTCTC
The DNA here is from genome assembly GCA_027564595.1 of Bythotiara depressa. Taxonomy (NCBI): domain Eukaryota; kingdom Metazoa; phylum Cnidaria; class Hydrozoa; order Anthoathecata; family Bythotiaridae; genus Bythotiara; species Bythotiara depressa. The sequence continues at coordinate 10,718 of JANTOQ010083936.1, read as the reverse complement.
GTAAATAGTCCTTTAAAATCCCCGAAAGCACGTGACAGTCAACGTCTGAGTTTTCACTGACATCCGTGTGCGCACTGTCTTCTTCAAATTGTGCACGTAATAGTTTTTTCTTTCTCGCATTACCGCTTATGCGATATATACCAACGAGCGTTAGGCCACGTTTCTCGATTTCTTCCACACACTTTCGTACTATAATTGGTATCGTGTTCTCCTCGTCCCTTAGTGTACGAGACAAATTAAAACCAAACACCCCTCTTGTCCTCGTAGATGGAGATCGTTTTAAATAACAACCGGCTTCCGTAAAATCTACACTCACTCGAATTTGTACCTGATTAGTCGTGGTTAACAATAGGGAACAACCTGTTCGAGTGGCGAGTATCTTTTCCAGGTGAATACACGCTTGACTAACCATTTTATGCTGTTTTCTTGGCTGTTTATGAAATATATGAAACATCAAGACGCACGCATGTCGTATGTCAATATCAAAAATGTCGTCAAATTCAACGACGTCTTTGACTTTTCTCAATGACGTCGTCGCTTTATATTCATCGTCTATTTCGATTGTACAATAACACTCTCCGTCGACGTTCGACAACCGACCTATAAACTTCTGTATATTCACGGTTAGTTTACCACTAAATCCTTTGGATAATTTAACGTCATTTGACGTGCTATCGGTAAGATAAAGTTCAAATTTATCGGTTAATGCCAGCGGCGACTTGTATTCTTCAGAATCAGAAGCTGACGACAAACTGTCGTTTGAAGGCACCGACAAGATATTAGTATGGCGGTCTTGTTTCTTACTGCTGTCATTCTTCCGGAATATTCTTGGTGACTTTATCAAACCTGTTATAAAATTATGTTTCTGCCCCGTCTGTTCTTCTAGTTCCACCGTTGGAGATTTTTGTTGATATCGTTGAGCTCTCGAAAAGCTCTTGGCATTCAAACTCTCGTAAACATTATATTCCGGAACCATTCCATCCGGTATAACCGGCAATTTACGATTAAATGCCGGACTTTTTAGAGAAGCAGACACATTGCTAGGTCGCAACATATTCTTAGTGTGCCGGTTAATATGTTGGTAATTTCCATTTGAATCCGATTCCGTGATTGTACGCGACCTCTGTTTTCTTGAAGAGCGTTCTTCTTCCACATCTTTCTCAAGTAGAAGTGGGTCACTATTTGAGCGGCGATGATGTAATATATTTTGGCGATGACCTACATCATTACTTTTAGCTGCAAATAAAACTGGCGAATAATCAATGGTGGTGTTTTGAAACGATTTCAGGAGTGGCGGTGCGTTCATAGGAAGCGGCAACGCTGATCTTGTCTTCAGTATTAATGCATCTGCTTTCTGCATCATGGCAGCCACCTCTACTAGAGTGAGACTGCGTACATCAATCTATAGAAGAAAACAAAATATAAATTCTGAATGCTGACACATAGTCGTCATGTATTACTGGAAGTAGAAAATTTACAATGGACCTTTATTTACGGAAATCGTACACATTTCATTTGATTGATTGATTGATTGATTGATTGATTTTATATATTATTTATACAAAAAAAGTTTATTCAAATTCAAATTCGTCTTTATCAGAAAATATTTATATATTGAAATCTTCACCCCCGGAAATGAGCTAATTCAACACGATGTGTAGACTTTTTCAGGAGGTTAATCATTTTACCCTACCCTTTTGTATTATTTTATTTTTGATCATCAGCTTTGTCAACTTGACTTAGTGGAAAAATGTTTGTTTATAAATTTTGGTTTAAATAAATCTTAGACTCGTTTATCCAAATACTTACTCAAAGTTTTCCGTATTAAAATATACTTCCAATAACAGATTTAGTTGTTGACGATAACACGTATTCTGTGTGATTTGATAAAAGATTTTTGAAGCACGACTTTATATTTCATGGCACGAATAAAGCATTATTAATTTTATGCATTTTTTCGTTCTAATCTCTAAATCGACCTCATTACAGATTCTCAGAGGATATGCATCTCAAATCAATTAAGTTAATTATACGATAAGTAGCTAGGAAGAACTTAATTATTTATTAACTAGCTAGGGGAAAATATTATGATATTATGGGAAATCTGATGCTACCTATAATTGTTAAATAAAACTGTGCGTTTACAACAAAAAAGGGAGTCTTAGTAGTGATTATAAATTTTTCAAGATATTTCCAACAATAACCCCCTGGAAAAGGAAATATAGAGAACAAAAAGAATATTGATTTGGATAATATCCGGGGCCATCATACATTATCGGATTAAAACAGACTTTCTTTCTTTTATCTCTTTTTCTCACACGCACAAAAGATCTGCTTGTGCCACAGTAACACGCGTACCCAAGTTAAACTTAAGTTACACTTCAGAAACTAAAAATCTTGTTTTAATCTTATTTATTTATCTTTCATGGAACATAGTGACATTGTCATTCTACCGAGTGCCCCTTCACCATCTACGGGCCCAATCGCGAAAGGTGCCTAAAACCAACCTCGTACACAGGTCTCTTTCTCTTTTTATATTGGAGGGCAAGATAAATAATATATTTTTCTTCTGTCATAAGTTATATAAAAAAGCAATAAGTCCCTGGAAACGAGGTTGGCCTAAATCTGAGATGATTTATGTATTTTGTACGTGGTCGTAGATGTGTGTAGATGTAAGAGACTGGTTCCATACTTCAAGAGAGTAATCTAAAAATATACATTATTTGGCGAAAAAACAAACATTGTTTCAACTTTTCTCAATGATCAACTTTTATCACAACGAAGGATTTTCATCTGGATAAATGTGTGTATAATGTCAACATAATAAGGAAATAAAATAAAATAAAATAATATACGAGAACAAAATGTTCGACATCATATTTCCTTCCAATAATTTTTCATTTACCCCTGTGGTTTTAAATATCATTTCGTGCGGTTTAGTAGTTATTAACTAAGACATCTATATATAACTTTAGTTAAGAGACTTACTTAATATTGCGGCCTACGAAGAAAGTTGTAAGAAGCTTATTTTTAAAAGTGATTAATCCTCAAGTCATTACGAGAATTGATTTTTAATTGTTTAAGTGCAACCTCGTTCCAGGACTTTATTGCCTTCAAATATAAAATGCCCTGGGAACAAGTTTGTGCTTTAATGTTAAGTTTCAGTTTTCATTGCGTGTGTATACACCTCGTAGCATCATGTTTGTTTTTAACTTGGAGCTTGGAATATTTAAGAATGCTTTCGCCAGGAAAGGTTTTAAAAGATTAAAATTACCTCACGACGTGAATGTTAAAATGTCTGCAAAGGTTTTTAAAATGTGTTCAAATTGTCTACAATATTTTTCAAGTTTACAAACATCAAATAATCTTTGTATTCTACCTGAAATTTTGATGAGAAATCCAAATCCTAGGTTACACTAACAGTAAATCAAATAGAAGAAAATGGAAGATGGTAATTTGTATGTCTAAAAATTCATAATGGTTGCTTGTATGTTTAAAAGATGTAGCTATTAAAGCAAGTTAAAGCTTGACAACGTTCATAAAAATTCATAAGTTACCTTTCCTCTTGGCTTCGTGTTAACTAATACAGAAATCAAACCGCAGTAGCTTCCATTCTTCAGAATAAAATAAGTAAGATAGATATGGAGGAACCAGGGGGTCTGATCAGCAAGGGATCAAGATATATCGTTCAGGCATAAAACTTTAAAATGATAATTTCTAGCTTAATTTTTGTTTTAAAAATCTACGACGTATTTAATGTCCAATAAATATATTTTCCCTAATTTCTTGGATATTTAAGTGATTTGATTGTCAATTTTTGTGTGGAGTAAGTCTCCCCTGCAAACATTTCTAAGTTGTAGCATAATGGTCTTACCTTTTCATACCTGACCACATACACACACATTCTGATACCTGACCACACACACACACATTCTGATGCAAATTCTCGGGTTTAAAGACCATAAATATGTCAAATTCAAAACTCAATGTCATTCTGTTCACCATGAATGTCACATGACATACATAGAAAGTCTATTACACATGAAGATTTCTTAATACCGTCTCGTCTAAGTATTTAATTGCTTCTTGTTCGTTGCTTTTATTTCCTTACAGCGTCAACCAGGTGGTTCGAGGACGGTGCGGAGATGTGGGTGTGGGCAAAATGTGCCTAATTTTATTATAGGTTTTGTTATTTTATTTATATATGTTATATATATTTATTTATATATATATATAGCAAGCAATAAAATAACCACGTGCTAAAATATATGCAACCACAGTTTGGAAGAAAACATGTGGAATGGGTGAAGGTTTCGTAAAAATAGAACATGACAGAAAAAGAATGGGAAAGAAGTTGGTGTGCAGACGTAGCTATCTTCGTGTGATTGAAAAAGAAAATCCAAGTTTAGTAAATGATAATATTGTATTGAATCTATTTGAGGTAACAGTTTATTTGATGACTTTAAGCAAGTAATTACACAAGGTTACCAAGGCGATGTTCCTTTTGGGGACATCCATGTTTGTTGTTGTTGTGATTTCCAACCAAAATAAGCCAGTTTTGGAAACCCCTCTAAATATTAATTTCTTGACGTATACTCTTTTGTAGAAATTTTTATGTTCCATTGTTAGATACGATTAGATGAAAGGTGAAAGTAGCAAGAAAGTACTAAGAAATTAATTATGTGTATAATTAATTAGGCACAATACCCAAAACAATGGATCCCCCGGGCAATATATTAGCAGACCCGCATAGGCTAGAATCGTGAAACTTGGTGTGTTTCTTTAGATTGATGGGAAACTTGGTGTGTTTCTTTAGATTGATATATTGAATCTTATGAACCTAAAAAATGTAACTTATGTAACTCTTTATTGTTCTAAGTGAAGTTACGGAGGAGTTTCTTAATCTATTTTTAGACTAAAATCCCAATTTCCGCTTAACTTATTGCACACATTTTAGGTTCAGTACATCCGCAGGAAGAGGAACAGCGAGCACGCAAAGTTTCGTGCCACAAGGTTTTATCATTTCTGAGTTAGTTCAAAATTCGAGATTCATTGTGTTGAGAAAAACACGTTTAACTTTGAAAAACTGAAACTTATGCAATATTTTACAATATGAGCACGGTTAGTTTAGTAACAAATTACCAAATTTACTTAAGTCTATATTGAAAAAGTAAACTGAAAATTTTTAATCAAGGAGTTCGTGTTTGTAAAAAAAGCTTGCACTTTACTTGTGGCACGCAAATTAATCTAACTTATTTTTTGATTAATTTTTGCAGCTAACCGATTACAGTATCCTGGTTGAATGATTACGCGTGATAATAACTGGTATATTACTACTATTAGCGCCTCTAAAACGGGTTATAACCCGTTGCCAAGGACGTTGCTAAGGCACCAGATTTTGCAGGTAGAGTAATAAATTCCAGTTTTTTACAACGAAAACAATTCTGGATGTGTTTTTCAGTGCGATAATCGGGTTCTACGGTGAATTTAGCTAGGGAGGGGGTTGGGGGTATTCAGAGCCTTTAAACAAGTGTATAGAAGCTGCGATAATATAATTATACTTTCATGCTAAAGCCTTTCAGGATTATTTTTGTCAGTGAATTCGAATATGAAACCCTATCAAGTGGAACTGATTCGCAATTTTTGATGACGTAATTTCTGGAAAGGGGTATTCCAGGAACAAAACGCTAGGAAACGGAAACAAAAGACTCTTTTCTGTAAAAGTTGGTGCAGGCATAAATTTTTGTTTTTCTGACATTCTCTTGGAGTGGAACATTTTTGAAAATCTTTATATTCAGAGAAATGTGCGAATACAAATTAGGTAGCCCATTATATGGTTAGCAGCCGAATTTTATAAATAAATAAATAAATAAATAAATAAATAAATAAATAAATAAATAAATAGGAAGATCAATTAAGAATTCAATTAAAACAACTACCTTGTTGATCTGCAATATTTCGTCTCCTGCGTGCAATAGATTGCTGACATCAATCAAACTGCCGAGAGTGACCCGAGATACAAAAATCCCCTCCTTTCTTTCAATCCCATCACCATGACGGATAAAGAACCCAAGACTTTGACCGGGTACTTTTTGGATTTCCACTTTTCGGACCACATTGCCTTGATCATCAACGTACATCTCGATTATTCCAGCTACTTTTTTCACCGAGTTTTCTACCATGTCTATGCTTTTGAAGTTTTCGCCGTCAATGTTATCGTCTAAGATACTAGTTTCTCGAAGATATTCCATACCTTTTCCTTGTTTCAGGTGAAGATGTTTCTTAAAGAAATGTGGGGCTTTTTTAGCGCTTTCCCGTTTTGGTTCTTTGTTGTTAGTATTTGTTCGCTTTCTAGACGTATTCGATGCTTTATCGCTTTTCAATAAATTTTCTACTGAACGTGCAAAACGAAGACCTGGTGATGCTCCCTTCTTTCTTTCCTTACGATTCTTTTTAAATTGAATTAAATCGGTGAGAAAATCGTCTTCGTCACTGTACGAATCACCACAATTTAACCCGTTACGACGAATTTTACTCAAAATATATCCTTCGTCCTCGGGATTTGCATCAACACTAATTGTCTGACCAAGAAATGACTCTCTATTCCTTTTATCTCTCCTTCGTAAATGTGGTCGTTCTTTATCTGGATTATATAGTCCTTCTTCACTCTCACTTAAGTCGCTTGACATATCAGGATCATCATAAAAGTCATTAGTTGAAATATCATCAAGACTACGAGTTACGTTCTTCTGAAACAATGACTTTAAGATTTTTCTCTGTTTTGACTGCTCCACACAGTGGGAAGATATATCTACTGGTAAAAAATTGTTACCTTCACTCAACGAACGTCTTCTGCCAAACCATTTATTTTGATAAAAATCCTGTTCTAGATTTTGTTTTCTCTCACTATACTGGTTTCTCACAGTATCTAAGTTGACAAATCGCGGCGTCTCATAACTGCTGTTATTTTCAATTAAAACCGTTTCAGTTTGAGAACTCTGAAACATACACGGTTTGTTTACTATACTATCTTTGCTGCTACTAATGTGACGCAAGTTTTCTCTTCCTTTCTCGTTATAATGACAATCTAACTCGATACTTATCAGTTCAAGCTCTAAACCGTTAAGCTTATTAATGAGTCCATCGAATGTTACATTATCTTCATGCTCGACATTCTTTCGCGTTTCTCCCTCGTTTTGATTAACATCCCGCGAGTTTTGTTTAATATCCCGAGAGTTTTGTTTACTCTTCATGATGTTTATGTCCACACATTTCTCGTAAAGATCTTTTAAAGATGTGGTTTCCAACGTCTCTTCTGTAAACAGTAAAGGAAACGGGATCAAATTTCCATTAATGCTTACGCTAGTCTTCCGTAACTTGGCTTGTGGGACGTCATTTTTTCCCTCTAATGCCCCGCCTTCTTCACGAGTATTCATTGTTTGCTCACTTGACAATTCTTTGGCTTCTTTCACATCAACTATATCTTGAAATCGTATCGGTTTATTAATAAATTCGGCGTACGTAGTATCCTGGTAAACAAAACTTGTTCCTATGTTTTTAAAATACTCATGAAAATCAGGATTTATCACAACCCCTTCACTGGTAGTAGCGTTGTCCCATTTCTTTTCTTTCACGTAGAAGTTTTGTTTGGATGAATGAACGGCACAAGTTGACATTCTAATTCAACTAATTGATTATTGCTGCTTCAGTTTACACGATATCTCTTCAAATTTTATATGGCTTTCTGCACTGTGATCAGACGTTTAAACCACGATAACTTCATCAACCTATAAACAAGATTAAATATATTTGTTTTTATCGGTGATGTATATAAAAACTTTGTTTTATTCAATGATTTATTTACAAGTATTAGCGTCCTCGTGTTATATTGTGTCATACAGTCATATTCGTTTTTACCATAAAAGCCAATATCAAAAGGTGATAAATTTATTAAACATCGATGGAAATTCATCAAGGAACAATTGTCAATATATGTTTCAGAAGTGCGAATTGACTTTCAAACTATAATTACAATAGCACACTATTATCCGAGAGGATGGAAAGTAATTTATCGGATATGAAATAAATGTGATATACTTTTAAGCGAAACAACGTCACGTTCACGCGTGTTAAATAAATAAGTAAATAAATTTTGCATAATTATTGAGAATTCGTGTGTTGTTTCCCAAAATGTTACTGGATCACTGCCCAGTTTATTTTATAACTTGAAATATGATCGTGAAGGCGGATATATCCAAGAAGTTGTTGGTTATTACGATTATATTTAAGAACAGTTTGTGCTCTCCTTCACATATATTTTTCAAAATAATTTGTACGTAATTTAATGAACACACTAGCGTAGACGTAGAATTTTTGGCGAAGAAGTAAACTCTTACACGACAGCAAAATTTATTTTGTAATACAAACTTTTATATACTTCTGAATCATCAGCCTCCTTAATAGCAATTTTTTTCAAAATAAAAAAAGAGGTCAAAAATGTGTTTTCCTTTCAATTGTCTATCATTTCTGATGACATAAAAGTCAAGTCTTAAGTCACATTTAAAAGGAAAATGTGACTATAATCACGTACGTTTTCCATTACATTATATTCTAACGTATAAATACATAAATAATTCTCAAATGCTTTACTCTCCTCCACTATGTATTCTTCACTCTCCTCCACTGTGTTATGCTTTACTTTCCTCCATAATATTAATAAACTATACAGTTCAAACCATTTACCCCGGATCTCTGAAATCCGTTTTCTCATAAAAACCAAATTTTTTTAGTGGAATTTTTTTTTTTTTTTTTTAAGTGTCAAAAAATATTCATAACTAATTATTTTATTTTCATTTTACAAACTGTTTCGGTTTTTAGCTTAACACGCAGCGGTATTTGTTTGGAAGGGGAGGTTTAAAGTTAAGAAAGTGACGTATTCGTCTTTTTATGGGAGAAAGATGTACAGTAAAACCCGTAGCTCATATTAGATTAGTAGGAAAGAAAGATGTACAGTAAAACCCGTAGCTCATATTAGATTAGTAGGTTAATAATGCATAGTACCCGGAAATAACTTAAATTATTGGCCATTTCTTTGCAATTTTTCTTTTTTCAGGGGGTTAGTTATTGGAACAATAATGTAAAATAAATTTGGTAAAAGCCGACAAGACTCGCTGTTTGTTCATAAAATTATAAAGACTTCTAATGGGAAATTTAATATAACCAGGAGGTATGCTTATGCATTAAATAGCAACCATTATGTACCATGTAGGCTTAAAATTCAATTAATTTGTGGTAAGCATCACCAAATAACACCTATTAAAAAGTAGTCGCGTTAATCCTTGTCAACTTAATCTCCACTGTTCCTAGTATCTTTCGTCAGTTTGGATACTTATTCATCACGTGATAATTAACACGTTATCCACCCCTGATGATGATGAAGATAGTTCTCCGCGGCGGAGCCGCGGATGGGAACTCGGCCCCTTCAATGGGGGCCCTTTTCCCGCGTTATCCACCCCTAAATATTGATTTATACTTATACTATAACATTGCACTTCGCTTGTGGCGATCTATCTAAGAACGACATATTTACAGTATATTTATAATTCCCAAAGGTCCAAAACGACGATAATTGTAATTCACAAGGGCCCACAACAACGATTGCTTATGAAATCTTAGCTGGTTCCAAGTTGTTAGTATGGCAATGGCAAGAGGCTTGTTTTGCGTCGTTGGTAAATCCCACAAAGCTCTGGAAAACTTCTTAATTGGAAGAAGGGTATATGTAAAATACATAAAGTTGTCCGTAGAAGTGATTTTATATGATGTCTATGACGAAAGCATTCAAACTTTATCCCTTTTCAACGCAGAAAAAGGAGCTAGAGCTAAGGTAAAAATGGATAAAGTTGTTTAATAAATAGAGAATGACCAAACAAAAGAGCTTGGTCTCCAAACACCTATAGCATATATATATATTGGTTTCGTAAATTAGGGGCAAAATTGGGGTAACAACAGGGCAAAAATTGGTACATTGGCCATTTCGAGGTTGTAATCTAATTTTTGTGCATCACAAATCAAATAAGATTTGTCATTTCAAAACTCTTTCATCGTGGGCTTCTTAAATTTAGGGCAAAAATTGAGGTAAGAAATGGGGTATTATTCCATGGCGTGCAACAAGTCAATACCAATTCCCAACATGAAGATTATTACACCAAAAGAAGAAACCTTTTAGACCAGTATGAAGGTGATTGCAAACATTTGATAATATAAGTTTGTTTAGATTAATATATGATACATGATATGTCAGTATATTTTGTTTTGTGTCCCTGTTTTAGAATTAAAACCCACCTATTTAAATTTTCTTTATGAGAAATGTATTATTATGTCCATGAAAATTGATAAAAAATGTTTAAAAACTTTAGCTAACATCATCGAGCTGATCCGAAAAATGTCTAGTTTTCTGTTCATAAAGTTTCTCCCTTTTGACTAGACATTCCACTTCCCTCTTTGACTTCCTCTAGAGTAAAATATTCTCCCATATGCGATGTTAGCTAGCATAGCTAGCTACCTAGAGCGACGTTTATTAGGATTTTTATGCAAAGTTTGCTAGCTAGACTGCTGGAGCTAAAAAATAATGTGCGCAAGAGCTATAATAGAAAACGGCTCTGAAAGTTTGAGTTTATCTTTCCTAAGAAACATTACTATGGAACTATCAATTACCAAAC
>JANTOQ010083825.1:0-15414 GCA_027564595.1 Bythotiara depressa | reverse complement strand
CATAATAAACCTGCTTCATGAGATGTCATAATAAACCTGCTTCATGAGATGTCATAATAAACCTGCTTCATGAGATGTCATAATAAACCTGCTTCATGAGATGACATAATAAACCTGCTTCATGAGATGACATAATAAACCTGCTTCATGAGATGTCATAATAAACCTGCTTCATGAGATGACACAATAATAATTTATTTGTTAAGTCTATTCACACGTAATAAACTTTAAAATGCTCTTTCTGATAAACCTTTTTTCGTGCTATTCCCTAAATTTGAGGAGTGAAAAGGTACAAACGAAAACCGGGAAGATGTTGCTTTCGATATAGTAAGAATCAGCGATCTTTGCTCTACATATTTTCTTTAAATTATTTTTGTCGCGAGATATGATCGGAACATTAATAAGTGTAAGTAACACGCCACTAACCCAAAATAAAAATGAGACACGGTTTCAGAATATGAGCTTTGCGATTATATAATTTTCAATTAGATAATACGAGACCGTTGTACCTTTTCACTCTTTGGATATTGACAGGAAAAAAGTGTTAGAACATTTATTAATTAATAATATTATGACATTTGGATAGGCCATATGTTAGTTAAGCTCTTCAAATTTGTACTTTTGTGACCTGAAATTAAATATATGAAAAGATATTAATGATTTTCATCAACCCTATGCTAAACGTTATGCGTACCCATAACCTCCAGTTAGTATTCTAACGGGAGACTCATCAATCGTTCCCACTCTTAGCGTCAATTGTGACGGTGAGAGGGTAAATTATTTAGAAGTTCTGAATAGAAAGTCATGATTATACAACAATACAGCAATATTTCAACAACAGTAAAAACATGAAACTCATTGACACACTTTAAAAAAATATCTTTTTGCAACCTTTCGATGTTACAATCTGTTAATAATCCGGTAACCATGGCAAACATGAAAATAAATATTAAAAAAATAAACAACATGACGTTATTACCTACAAGATTGTTTTGGCTTAAGATTGGCTTTAAACTCGGAATTATTAAATTAATAAAAGTTCACTAGGGTGCGCCCCTCCCAGGACTAATATGGTTAAACTTAAATTCTAATTAAATTCAGTTTTGAAAATGTGACGCTAAGGGTGGGAAATAGATATATGAGTCATCCTAGCAAGTTTTAGTTTGGTGTTACGTGAATGCTCTCGGAAATGGACTCTTTCCCATATAAGTTCTTTTTGAAGTGTGCTTATACGTGACTAAGTGGATAAGTTTATTTATTTTGCTCATAAGTACTAATGAGTTTCATTAGAACTAATAATAAGCAAGAATCACCGCGCACTTGTATGCCCGCTGAGTGCTATTCTAACTTTCTGATAATTCTAACGAAACTTACATCCTTTCCACTATACGAATAATTTCGTACTTCTAAATGAAGATTGGAATTTTTATACTAAAATCAACCACGTTTTGACAGTTTGGAGTTTAGATTCCTTTGGCGTTTTGTAGCTAACATTTAGACCCTTTTCCTTCCAGTTTCCTTATAATGAGAACATACTTTAAAATGTGACTTCGTACGATCACGCATTCCAGTATGTCTACAAATAAATAATTTGAGCTATACACCAATTCAACTTAGTGAACTAAGGGGGCCTGACCCTTTTTGGGTGCTAAAATAATAATTTAGAATAATTGATTTTAGTCATCTCGGTGTTTTTATAGACTTGACAAATGAGAAGCAATAACTAACACATTTAAATATCTCCTCCTAGATGCCACTGATGCCACTATCGAGAGATAAATTTTGTTTATAATGGAAAGAATTCACGGAAAGGTCAATCCTCGCTAAGGCTTATATTCCGCTGCTTTATAGCTCAATATAGCACGGTGAGAACAAGGCTATACACCAATTCAACATAAGAGCAGCCATTTTGAAAAAAAAATAAGTTGGTTTTATCCTGAAACTGACCTCGGATTTCGAAAAATAAGGCAGAAGAGGAATATAAGATCAATATTAATCCGAGATCAGTTTAGTGTACAACCATATCAAACTTTTGCTTCATATAATCGGACATGTCAAAAAGAAGAAGTCCACAATAGGTAAATAGTTGTCATGGAGAATATTTTGTTTAAATTATTGACATATACTAATTACGACAATTACGTCAAATATTATTAATATTAATTGATATGTCACAATCAGTTAATTGTGATCTTCTTCTTTATGCAGATGACTCATGCTTGGTTTTCACTGACAAAACCAATCAGTGGGAAATAAATTGAATGGGAATTTTAACTCTTTGTGTGATTTGGTTTGTTGAAAACAAATTAAGCATACATTTTGGTGAAGATAAAACCAAACGTTTTGGAACTAAAAAAAGATTCCAAAACACTAAATGAGTTAGATAGAAGGCGATATGATATTAAAATCAAACAATACTCTGAAGTAAGATATCTAGGATGTATACTAAATGATTGTCTTTCTGGTGAAACCATGGCCTCTAAAGTATTAAGGAAAATTAATGATAGATTTAAATTTCTTTATAGAAAACAATCATTTTTGGATTCGAATTTTCGCAGGATTCTTTGCAACGCTTTGATCCAACCACTTTTAGATTATGTATGTTCAGCTTGGTACCCAAATTTGAATAAGAAACTTTCTAAATAAATACAGATAGCACAAAACAAATGTATTCACCTTTGTTTAAATCTGGAAAACAGACTCACTGACGAATTCAAAAGTATAAATTGGCTCCCAACTGTATGTGTGAGTGCGTACAAATTTTACAATAATATCTCCCCAGCTTTTATGTCTGATATATATTCCGCAAAACGTATCACTCATTACACCAGAAACGGAACCCAAGCTCTTAACCCAGCCTACTAGACGATCAAATTTTGGACAAAAGGCTCTTTCTTCATACATAGGTCCACAATTGTGGAATGATCTTTGTTCAGATTTAAAATTAGCTGGTAATCACAACCAATTTTAAGCAAAATGTTAAAAAGAAATTCTTTACAAATCTACAGAAAAGAGAAAATGATATTTATCTTTACTAAAATAACTATGTAATCTTCAATTTTACAAAATAATCTTTTTGTTTTGTTTAAACGTTATACTTGTATGGGGAATATTACGTAAATAGGGAGTTTATAAACCCTTCAATATTCCCTGCCGCACTAATATAAGGATATATTTTATTACTAACATTTTATTTATGATTTCATATTTATTTACGATTTCATATGTATACTTTTATACTATTTTGTTTGTAATTTATACTTTTATAATATGTTGTTTATTATATTATTTTACTTTTATGCGGAAAATATACTTACTTACTAATCAACACTTTGGGAATTAAAATCATGTTTAAGTACAGTACATGAAACTACTTTTCTCACTATCTTGGTTAAATTGTTGACAACAAAGAACATGTAGAAAATGTAATATTTGGGGAACAAGAAAAAAGTGTGAGAAAAGAATAAACATAAAAAAATTATATGATGTTGAAATAGTTAAAAAAGACCAACTAACTAAATAAAGAAATTAAAATATAGGTTTGGTTTGAGGAATAATACCAGTGGCCCTGCCGTACGAATAAAATAAACAAATAGCAGTACACAGTCTGCGTGGTAAACCCCAGTGGCCCTGATGTACTGAATATAAGACAAACATGAACTGGCAAGCATAACAAATTACAATCACAATGTAAAAGGTAATCAAAACAGCATACATCCTAGTAAAACTGTAGCAATAAACAATCACAAGGTACTATCAATGCAGAGTGTAGCCACAAGGTACTATCAATGCAGAGTGTAGCAATCAATCTGATACATCAGTGTATACAATACTTGGTAGTATTCAAGTAGGCCTGGATCTAAATACCAGTGGCCCATTTTTTGTCGTTTCCTCAGCTTATAAGGACAATATCCCTAAAAGCGTATGTCGTATTTTCTAAACAAATTCTTTTTTATTGCCTCTCCTATGCTTAAGCTGTTGGAATCTATAATTTTCCCCTACAGTACAAAGGTTTTCAAATTCATGTTTTGTGTGCAACCATCACTTGAAATGGATTATCCATGGGTAGATCTCGTAGACAGGCTGGCCACTCATTGTTGAAAAAAAATTGAAGTACAATTCAAGGAATTCAAGGACAAGTGGCCATCCTGTTAGAATATGCATAGGTTGACATGGCACGTTTTGGTCTTTGGCTCACTGAATAAACTACTAAAAACTATTTTCCCAAAAACATTGAAAAGCTCGGTATACCAACGACTTTCCACTACCCGTTGACTAATAAAACAGTCAGCATACTTTTAATAACATCTTTCTGATATTTTCTTAAAGTTTTCACACGAAATATTATTCCACACAAAACGTCACGTCTTTATAGTCACATTTGTTCTCGATTTGCACTGTAATTCAATTTATGGATTTTACCCCCGTGGCATCATTGTGAAATACAAAAGAACGCTATAATACCAAAGAACGGTCGACCCGTCAGAATTCTGACGGGTCAAGTGGTTTCACCACACGGGAACTTTTTAAGCAAATGTCAAGTTGTACTAGTCTCTCTTTCTACGGGGGTCGCCGCGCAAATGTATCGGCCGCCGTGAGCTGGTTAAGCGAGCTAATAAGAAGAGGGACTAAAACTAGTCTATTTAAGAAGACTCGTAAGATTTCTTAATGATGGGAAAAATTGTAGTCGTTAAAAATCAAAGCAAAATTAACAACACTAATTCACATGCTTATGTCACTACTTTACACATTTTGGCGTTAATGACATGTTTTCAACATATGATGCAGCAATAAGACCTGAAAAGGAAACTATACTGGTCTTAAAATGACATGTATTCAACATATGATACATACGGTGGCCCAGAACGGCAAAATTAAGAATAAACTTTTTTAATTACGAACAAATGTTTTTAAATACGAACAAAAACTTTTAATTGCGGACGAACAAAATTTTTTAATTACTTGATATAGTCATTTCTTTATGAATCCGGATAAATCGGGCAATCAAAATTTACGGCACTTCACTGATCTCACGAGAACGGCAATATATTCTATATTCTACCGAGGTTGTAGTGTGTTCTTAGAGAAAACACGAAACGTGGCCGCATTTTTGCTTCATAAATCTTGGCGAGGATCACAAATAGTGGTACTCCTTGAACCTTATGGAAGCAGCAGTGGGTCACAGTACCTAACTTCTTAAGTTCAACCCAAGACAAACGTTTCGGCAAATATGTTTTTTTTTTGAGCACATTCATGTTTTGCCACTTTTCCCTCAAAAACGTGCAAAATTCAAGAACGAGAGTAGTCATGAAAAGTGGAAACATAGTGCGAAATCTAATACTGTACCAGGGTTTTAAAAAATTATATAAAAAATTCAAGTAACTATTTCAATCATTTCGTAGTTTTATAATGTCACAAATAGAGACGAATTTGCCATGATTACGGAGCTAATGGTGACTCCCCACCACGATCAACCGTGGTGTACATCCACTGTTATTTCATTACCAAAGTACCTAAGATCCGTTCGACTTAAGTCATTGATAAACTAGTAGTACTAGACTAATACTGACTTACTATTTACTACCCAGTGGGCATAAGAACGTCGGTAGGACATCACGAGGACGTCACATTGGACGTTCCCAGGACGTCATTTTTTGGTCCTATATGTAATACAGGAGGACGCCATTTTCTGACGTCGCTACGACTTCTTATGGACGTCAAAATCACAGGTCATCAGAACGTCCGTTTTTGGTCCTATATGTAATACAGGAGGACTTCAATTTCAGACGTCGCTACGATGTCTCTCAGCACCGTCTTATGGACGTCAAAATCACAGGTCATCAGGACATCCGTTTTTGGTCCTATATATATAATACATCACTTCGACGACCCTCAGTGACGCCAAATACACGCCATACTCGTACGTCGTCTGAACGTAAGTTAACGGTCGTATATACTTTGCTGATGTTTACATAACTTAAATCAAACATCGGGGAAAATTTGTCATATCATAGAAGAGATCAGTTGCATCCATATGCATATATGCATTATAACTCAACGGCCTAAGACTCCTTAAGGAAAATAGTAAAAACATTATCAATTGGTTTTTAAGCATTCTTTTTAAGTGTTATGATACGAAATCTATATACATACATATATACATACAATAGTAAAGATTATTAAAAAATTCCCTAACCTACATTACACCAATCGTATCCTGGTTTCTGTCAGGGAAATATTCTGTGTCGCCAGTAGTTTAGCTTAACCTGCTAACGGTTGAAACCTTTGTACACTCCTTACTCCATTCCCCAAGTCCACGATTTTGTCCACGACTTGGGTGGGAGAGGTTGGGATGACTTGGCTTCCTACACGTTCTCCTTATTCTAGTTGTTAATGTCTTGAAAAACTTTGCCATAGATTCGCAGAAGACTAAATTTGAGTCTACTCCATATGCGAGTTGTAAAATATAGGCAATTTCTCAAAACCACAAAAAAAAAAATTAATAATTACTGGCACCAACATGTTTCATACTCAAGCTATTTTGGTTGTTGGTTAGACATTTTAAAGTTGTAGACTTTCCATAATCCGGACGTATCTAGCAGACCGTCGATCAGTTGAGAACACTGTGGAGGAGAGCTCAAAACAATTCAATAATCCCAAATCCTAGTAATATATTTTGAAACCAACTGGTGTAAACTCTTTGAAATATTCAAATTAAAATTTGCTTTGCTGGTTTAAAGAAAAGGTCTCACTGCCACGTTTAAGAATGTTGCGATTGAAATGTTAACTGGTCGGGAACGGGAGTCTTGTTTGTCTGTAAGGTCAGAGGCAGAGAGCAGCTGATAGATCAGTGAGAGAAAAATATTTGGGGCCCTGAAGCCAGGAAAAACTAAAGCGTCAGAAATTTAATTTTACGAAAATACCCGGGGGAAGAATACTTCTTGCGACAATATAAATCTATAAAATATTACAAATTTAGAGCAAACATTAACAGTGTAATGCATGGAAATATGCTGTAACTCCGCCATACATCATCATGCGTCTGTACGAGCAACTGCGTCACTAGCACCTCGACCACCACCTCTTCTATACGGCGCATGCTTCAGTTCATCTCCTACACTTTTGTGTATCTTTTTCTCAGTCGTCGCATGAGACTTTATAATACTAAGTAGAAAAAAGATTCTCGATGATAACCAATATACGTGTCCATATACTTTTTTATGCCGGGCCGTCAAAGTGGATGCATGCGAGCTTATCTGTGCTTATATCTACGAAATTCTCCATATTATTACCAAAAAGGTTAACGTTGCTTAGTAGAACACCTACGCAGTAAGAGGGTATGTCAACTTAAAGCGTATGCATAGATATATTAGAAGTCCTATTTTCCCAAACTTTTCCATAAGTAAATTTTAACATTTTCAAGTGGAGGTAAAAATTGGGTCTAGTCAGAATGCATGAAGCAAGTACTCACAAATACTCATCTCTTACAACATTAAACAAAGCAGTCTTGGTGAATGCTTTCTTGCCCTTATTTCCGCTCATATTAAACATGGACATGAGGGTATTATCCATCAACCTTTAAAAGAAAACAAGAAGAGAAATAAATGAAATTTCTACAGATTCATTACAAACATGTGTTTACAAGAACTTGTACAGACGCCTAACCCTATTGTTATTTTATGAGCAATTTCAAAAGGGAACTGATCCGGAATGGGTCTAAAAGCATAAAAATCTCTTATACTTTGAATAAGTCTTTGAGAGGATCGGGGAAACTGGGTTTATGGCAATCTGTACATGATGGCTGTTACACCTTACTCGCCTATGTCTCCTGCATTACAAGACTGTACACTATATATTTGAAAACTATAAGGAAACAAACACCAATGACAATGTTGTGGTGTTCAGTTAATTGCAGTGTGTTCATATATTGCGTTTCGATAAATGGAACATTCATGGGAGAAGGATCGTGACAATCGAAAGTTAAATACTGTATCTAAATATGAAGGATAGACAATGAAAATAAAAACTTAAGAAACATCCACAAAATTTCAACTTGGAAAATGTAAAAGCAATAGCACAATTCACAATTCCATTTCCAGTTTCCGTGCCCCATTTCCGAGGTTTACTTTTATTTATATAATATATTTTCAATTTTAAGGAAGTCAGTCTGTGTCCAGTCTGTGTAATGATAAAACAACCGAACGTAAACAATTAATAACTAAAACAAACCTGCACATGACTTCTCTGACGTTATCATTTAAGTCTGCACCACCAATCTTGGATATACGTGCAACAGCCTAAAAAATATAAATTGCAAATTAATCACGCGTGACTTCATAACAGAAGCCATTTTTATGGCTTTCAGTGCTAAAAAGAGAAGAGAGAATTCTGCAGAAAAATTGCTTTCACACTCTTTAAAACCGTACCTTGTCCAAACAATGTTAGTTAGTTATCATGTCATTCATTTATTTGACATATACACTACACACGGATATCATGAAGGAGAATCTATAGATAAAATATTTGAAGGAAAATGTCATCAGAACACTAGCTCCAGACCCTCCGATACTGTTTCCTGTACATATATTTAACTTTACCCAATACTAAATTAAGTGTAGGTAAGTAATTTGATTAGTGGTAAAAAGATAAATTATTTAGTAAAATTATTATGACGTCCACATAGCCAATTTATGGTCAAGCAAGTGAGACCGTGCTCTTTGACCAACTACGCTCAAGATAAAAAGAAGTTGAAAAGCCAACCGCCTTATATTTGAAACGGTTTTATCACAGGGTTGCTACAGAATTTTCAATTATTTTTCCCTGAGTTTTCCCTAAGTTCGCGAGATACTTTTCCCCAGGGGTTCCCTGATTTTTTAAGCAAAAACCTATTTTATGAGCAAACTACACCATGACATATGCATAGAAATCTACATTAAACTTGAATGTTGTGTAATACATGAACATGAACATTTTGTACATTACGAAAGTTACTTCCTACTTTACTTCTAGTACTTCTAGTATCTCTAAAATGAAAGAAATTGCTATAAATAATTAGCACAAAATCTTTACAACTGAGTATGTAAAAACCATTCAGTAATTCCCTGAGTTTTTCAGGTTTTCCCTGAGTTTTTCCAGAGTTTTCCTTAAAAACAGAGTTTTTCCAGGTTGTCTTTCCAGGTTCTGTGGCAATCTGTATCACCACCTGCGAAAAATCGTAGTTTCTCATCGACTGGCGTAAATGCCAATGGGCTGAAAAGCTTCCAGAATTTCTATATAATAGGTAGTCAAACGATTCTAAATGGTCTATATCACGCCCTCGCGTGTACATTGTTTGACCCCGAGTATAACAATTTGTGTTCAGGATTAGATTAGCTACTCACTTTGTTGTCACGTGTTCGTATTATTTTATATTGTAGTTAACCTTAACAACAATTACAATGTCTGTGTTGCTTCTTTGAAACTTGAAACTTTATTTCCTCCATAAGAACTTTCTATTTTAAAAGCATGCAAATCTTTATAGAAATGTTAGAAACATATTTGCTGGCGGTTGAATCATTTCAGGCTATGAAGCCTATCAATCTTGAGGGAAATACTGGAAATAGATTAGCCTAGTTTATAGTAAGTAAGATGTTTTTCTTAACATTATTTTAGTTTTGTTGTAAGTTAAAAGGTTTCTTATGCTGTGTTAGACTAAAAAATAAAAAAAACACCATTTTTAAGGGGTTCAGGACTACAGACACCCACCACGCAGTAATTATTGTGTTTTCCATTGGTCCTGTTTTTTCAAATATTGTCATAGTTTCACAAACGTAAAGACTTGTACGAATTTAAATACACATGACTTCATGTTAAATCTATGCAAATATATGTGTACCCCTACCAGTTTTTGTTGTTCAGTTGAAATTAATTTTCTCTCCGTTGCCTCAAATTCCCTATCGTTTTCATTTTCTTGAGATGAAAATCGCCATCTTCCGGCTCATACCTTCGGCCTAGCTGATTAACAGCTGACAAAATATCAGCAAGAGCCATTAAAATTTTCATTGAAATTCTAAAGTTGCTGACAATACGTGAGTCAAAAATTTCTTTATCAGGGGGTTAACAAAAAACATATTGACACATAAGTGCGTCAAAAATTTAAAGTCCATTTCTTTATCAGTTGGTTAACAAAGAACAAACACTTTCTTCCAGTTGGCATGGGAAAAGCATCTTGTGTCCCTGTCCTATCTGCTATTACTTGAGATTCTATCTCAAAGCTTGTGAGTTGTGAAGATGTTTCTACAGACTCCACATTGGGCTGGTGCTTTCGAGGAGACCGCCGCAATGTTGTTTCCGTTTATTTTCTTGGGGTTGATTTGCGTCTACTATATCCTGGTTCTTCCAGTGACGGAAAATTTGGTAATGTGATAAACGTGGCACTAAAAGCAATTTAGAATTCTATAATAATTACAGTCAATAACCTACTGCATTAATAAGCAAATGGCTAACAAAATTTTACAATTTACAATCACAAATGCAGACACTAACACATCTATATAAAAATGAAAGGAATTTTACACGTACATTTTTGAGACTTTGGTGGCACATCATCATCATCATTCAACAGCACAATCTAAATTAACAAAACCAGTTTTAAATTATTCATAAAACATATATACTTGCACATGATAAATTTACAATTATACAAGCATACATTTTTTTTTAAACTAATCAAATTTGGGTGCATTTTCACTTGTGGGGTAAAGATATACTAGCCCGCGGGTTAATGATGCGTGTTTGTGTGTGGTAGTGGGAGGAGTTTAAATTTAAATTATTGAGGGGAAAAATCACTCACTTTCATTACTATACCTCCCTACTTATTCTTTTTTTAAGAAAATGTCACCCCAAACTATTGCCACCCACCCCTTAAATAACTGACAGTAAAGCAAGTAATCAACATATTTTCTGTCAGTCTTTTAATGATATTTTTATGCATTAAAATCTGTTGAAGAAATATTTGAAACAAGTGTTTTTTAAGTTTTACTGGTTTCTGTAGCAAGTTACCTTTTACTGGTGAAAATTAACTTTACAAAATTAATTAAAATAGATAAAAACTTACCACTTAATACTCGTTTCATCGATTTCTTTCTTTGATGAACTGTCAACTCTTCATCTGACTCAAGCATATCACTAGCATCAGTGGTAAAGTTATAATCTTCACACAATTGTTTGTCACCTAAATTATAAATACACGTAAAAGTTCCTATAAAATTCAAAGAAGAATCAAATTGTGTAATTAACCTAAACACTTATTCAGCAGTTACTTTGTTTTTAGCATATATCAACTAACGGGAGAAAGCATGTTATGATGGTGTATCCTACTGTCTTCTTGGAAGAATCAGACAAATTAAATTAAATTTCAAAGATTTGCTAGTCACAGTGCCTATATATGGCAATTTCAGAACCAAAAGCACTGAAGATCCCAAAACTCACTATGTTTTAATATTAATAATTGGTACCTTTTCTACCTATTCATTTAGGATTGTATCCAATCAATGTTGTAGAAAACAGTTTTAAACAAATACACTTGTCTAACCAGGTATTACAAAAGTTGACACATACAGGGAACAAAATATCATTTAAAAAGGAAGAAGAAAAGCATGAACCCAACTTACCATGTCTCAATTTTGTCTTTACTAAAGAAAATGGAAACCATTACTCTGTGGGTATTAATTTCTTTGTCTTTGCTCTTTCGCTACTTACTCCCACAGGCCACCTGACTCTTTCACCTTCAAGCCATGCATCAGGGATAACTCCTTCAGTTTCCTCACCATCTTCTATCCATACAGCGTGTATCCACATTGCTGACATACTTAATGGTAAATGTGTTACTGATCTTGCTTTTCTGAAAGGTGAAATCTAGGAAGAAAGTAAATAGATCCACTAACGAAGATTATTTCCAGACTTTCTAACATGCAAGTAGACAAATATATACTTTAGATAAATTAGCTAGAAAATAGCTCTTTTGCCAGTTAGCTACACAGTAATTTTTTACTTCTTGATGAGATTTTTTCTATGCCTACTGAATTGACACATTTCTTCAGGGGATCATAAAGTACATATGCACTATCTCAGCTAGAATTTGGTAAGTGGATAATCTTATATCTATTTGGCTTGGGGATAAATTTATGCCCCTCCCCGATTATTTCTAAGTTAAAATTGTTTTTCTTCTTTCTCCTTTTATATATATTGAAAAGCATTGTACAAATATGACCTAAGGTTAAAATATCGAATATCATTTCATTAAGTTTCAATTTCTTGTTCGAAAATAATGTAGGTGAATTTACCCCAATGCCAAATAAGAGGTTCACATAGTCCAGTCCAAATAGGGTTATATATACAATTGAGAAGAAATTTTACACAACAATATTACACTTACTACTGTTCAGAGATCATATATTCTGTTCTTTCTATAATATAATCAATATGGCAGTCTATTACAAACAAAACACAGGGGAAATAGGCCGCAAGTCTTTCTATAGTACATATTAGCATTAGTAATCACATGTAACACATATGTAAATTATATGAATGTCGTCGTTTTAACCAATGCAGTGTTCATTCAATGTTATGTAACAATGGGAAAATTACTAAACCATCATTATTAGGTAAACAAACAGCTTTATGAACTAGCTTTTCTCTTCCCAGCTGCACGTTTCTAGCATAGTGATTGTATTAAATATATCCCAAGTTTTTTTTATTCAACTGGTTTGATATAATAATTGTCAGTATACTTTGTTTTAATCACATCACATAAAAAGTTGAGGTCAAAATTGTTTTCCTTTACAATAGCAATCTTGTTGTTGTCCAAAATAAAACAACTATCTTTATAACCAGGTGCAACTCTGACTCGTTTACTATCACCAACCTGTTGTAACTGTGAGCCGCAATGTTCTAACTTCCATTGTCTCTTATACACTTGAGCCACTCGATTATTAGGATTCATAACATACCTTTTTAGACATTGCATGTGATTTTCGAATTTGAAGCAACATATATCATTCAGTGAACAGCCATAATGTTTGATATCATTAGAAAGGTGGATCAGGTTGTGCACATTGTATACATTGAAAGTATGACTATAGAAAACAGGTGCACATTTAACAAAATAAACATGTAAATCATTGGAAAAATTTAAGTATTGCTTTCATTTTTCAGCATTTTCTAATAACATTATTAAAATACCAATGCTTAAACATAGAAAATGTATGTACATTTCATTTGATAGCACATCACGTAGAACTACTGGGCATGTGTATAACAGAAATTGACGCATTTCAGTGGCCTTACATCGGTCTAGCTGAAACAGGGACCTTGGCTGTCTTGCAAAATCAGAAGGCATCTTTCCTTTTAATGAGAGTAGATGCTCTGATATGATTTTAGTTAATGCATTGGAAAGTTTGCCTTTTGGACCTTTTTTAATCAGCCATGCGACGAACAACACCCAGACAAACTAATTGCATATAATCAAGTGGGAAATCCAACTCACTTGATATTCCACACTCGATTAAGGGAGACTTCCCTTTTTGATGTTCAGTATAAAGCATTCTGTTGAAATTCTTATCATTTCTGACTGGACATTGTTCAATGTCATGGTAAACAACCCTTCTATTCCATGAGCCATGGGCTATACACCTCTCACAAGAATTATAGCCAGTATGTGATACAATCTGCTTGATATAAGCCCTTGATGGAGCATCACACAATATAGCTCTAATAATTATTTTGTATTTATAGCCATTATGCTCCATACTATTTTCTTTTAAATCAGACCACTCTGTAATGAAGTCTTCCAAGAAATTGCTTAACGGTTCTGGTTTACTGATTCCACAAAAAATCGCAACAATGAATACATTTGAGTTCTCAAAGCAACACAAAATTGGCCAAAACTGTGTGGATGAAGAGTTATAAAGAGGCAACCCATCAATGTTTAATATTGATGTCATTGTGACAGTGGAAGTTCCAAAGCATAGGAAGGGAGAGCTTCAATTTTTCTATATAAATTTAAGAGAAATGTGTTTTTTGATAAAAAATACCCCTTTATCATAGTTATAAAATCAGACTTCACATAGTAAAAATAGCAGTTTTTGCAAAGTCTGTGACAAGAAGCAAAATAAAAATGGCAAAAGGACGAAGGAAGAAAGTTTTAATTGCGAATTTCCTCCTCTGGATGTAACATCAAACAAAAATAATTTTGAATTCACTTATGTTTCTACAATGTTATTTTAATGTTCACTTGATTTTGCAAAGTACAGTCCATTTAACTGACCAATTTACTTAACATTATAAATTTGAAAAATGTTCTATTCTTAGTTCTTCCCATGAAAGTATCTTTTTCTGCAGATAATTCATTCATGCATGTGCTGAATTTCTAAACATCATTTCTGTCATTTTATACCTCTACAAAAGGTTTTTTGTTTCGGCTGCAAATAAGCTCTGAAATTCAGTGTGTGACAAAACTGTAGTTTTCAATTATTGTTCAAAGAAGAATGTATGAAACATAGAAGAAAGTAACTATCCAGTAGTGTTCAGTCCATAAAAAGATATATTGAAAATTTAACATAAGGTACAATGGAAAGTTAAACATTGTGATCACACTTGATTTTTCCATAACATGTTGCAATCATAACTTTGCATGTCAGAACGTTTAAACCTTTATAATTTCTTGTTGCAAGAAATAACAAGAATGTTAAAGAGATTCCTGCATGAAAAATCAAGTTATGATAATTTTAAAGCCCATTAAAAATGATGAAAAATTATCTTTAATTGGTGTGAAAATCTTTGCCGGTTCTCAAGATATTAAATTTCAAAAGGATTTTAGAGGAGGTGGATGTTTAAGCAAATATTAAAAACATGCGATGTCATTTGACCTAATTATATATTTGTGATACTCAGGAAATACTTTAGCTTGGTCAATAAAATTTGGCACCCTTGTAGTTAATGATCAAATACATTGCTTGGAGAGAAAATGTTTACAAAAAATGGTATACATAACTAAAAACGTGTACGTACACAAGGCATTTAGCACCCTCTCCTCTGTCCACTTTTGGTTTAACCCCCCTCCACTGTTTATGTACTTAATGTATGTTCCTGTAAGAAAAAAAATTACTTGCAGTAAGTAGGTTTCTGTGTAAACGTGCATGAAAACTTTGACCAAATTTAAAACAACATGGAAAAATGTATGTGATATTTGTTTACATTTTTTATTAGTTTGTGATATTTTATTAAGCTTGGTATGGTTATAAATGTATTGTTTTAATTATCATATTATATTATAAAATTATCATTAGCTAAAGTTTTTTGGGGCACTTTTAACAGATTTATCTAAAGCGTTTGATTGCCTTGTTCATGACTTTCTAATAGCCAAGCTCTACGCCT
>JANTOQ010083714.1:0-14451 GCA_027564595.1 Bythotiara depressa | reverse complement strand
CAAGACATAATATATACTAAACATAACAAGACATAATATATACTAAACATAACAAGACATAATATATACTAAACATAACAAGACATAATATATACTAAACATAGAATGCATGGTTCAACAGGTGCATAACAACAACTGAAGCTGATTATTAGTTATGTGCAGGATTTCTCGTTGTTGTCCATACAAAATGGAGAGAATACAAGATGAAGAGAAAAATGCCAAAAATTAAGATTTCTTTCATAAAAACACTTATTTTACAGCAATTTCATGTACCACAAATGAAGAAAACTAGTTAATAATTACCACATTGCGTATCTATTGAATGCTGGAATGATGATGAACAAGGTATTAAGTAACTGCAACCTTTAAGCAGAATTTGTACTTGCTACTTTTAATGTTCAATGGTTTTTTATCTTTTCAATCACTTTAATTGATTGATTGGTTGATATCAAATTACTGATACTCGTCTTGGAAATAAAAGGTACATTCTGCATAATACTAACAGCATGTTTCTTTATGTCCACCAGTGTGGAGTTATCTGGAAAAATTGTGAAATGTTCTACCCTGATGTACAATGATACCAGCAGCTGTTCAAGAGCTAATTGTTGGCAGATTTATGGACAATGTCTGCTTTCTCATCGGAAAAATGTGCTGTTCACCAACCTAAACTGGAACACCTGTCAATCAATTGAGATTTATGGCATATTACAGCTCATTTGAAAAGCCAATTTTCAGTTTTTCATTCCACAAGATGAACAAGCTGACACTTCTTCTGTAATAAGGCCACTGCATTTGCTTGCAATACATATCTTTATAAACTTCTACATAAACAATGAATGTGTAAGTAGTATGAATCACTGCTTTCGTAGCCTTTATCTGAAAGTTTTAATCTTGATTTGGAGAATATTTCATTACTGGAAAGATAGGAATTGAAAAGATTGACATTGATAGGAATTGAAAAGATTGACATTGATTCAAAAACTTTAATATTGATTTGTAAACTTGATTTTGTCAAGAATTCTTCTGCAATCTTGATTTGTGAACTAAATTATGATGACTCATATTTCAGCAATTATAGTAAGCAGATAATTCAAAAAATATAAGTACGATCTGTAGCTGGAACAGTCAAAATTTGCACAAAGGTTTGTAAAATTTACTGTATTTACTCCAATTTTGTGGTGAGTTACACTTTAATTAGGAGCAGCATAAATAATGCCTTATCAAAAATATGCATCTGGTCTGTCGGATCATTCACTGAGATTATATTATTTTTAGTGAAATATTTCATGCAAATTATATTAATAGCATACCGTACAGTAACTCCTGGTAACCCCTTGACAATTTTAGTGCAGTGCTTATTTGAGAGTGGCACTTTTTTCAAATAAATATTGATAAATATTTGTGTAGCATTGGTAGTTAACAAAGAAGAAGACAATAAATTTTTCGCAATAAAAATAAGATAAACTGCCAGGCACTACTACAGCTCGCATTACATCTACATGACTGTCAAAGACTCTTGTAACTGAACTGTGTTGCACTAGACATAAAAAAATGTAGAGTGCTGCATGTCTGCAGATTTGTATAAAATGTCTAAAGTGGAACTTGGGGATTTATTTGTATTTTTGCGAAAAATCAACAGGTTATTTTTGCCAGATTTCTTATGTCAGTTTTGGCAAGAGAACATGTTACCCCATGTATATGAATGTTATTTTTACCTGGATTTTTTATTAGTTAGACAAACCTATAATCCCTTGACACCCGTATGAACTTTCTAGGACATAATATGTTAACTATTTCTTTGTATTTTTATCAAAAGCCCACAAGTTATTTTTGCCGGACTTGGTCTTGCTGACATGTGTTTTATTCAAATGTCTCACTATTTTCTGTTTCGTACCAATAGTTGCATTCGTTAAACTTTCTTGATACTCAATGACTTATCATTATTATGCTGTCTCACAAGTATTGTTACAATAACCATAACCACTATATATGTGTATTTAATTTAGTTTAAAATCTTTCTTGATATACATTGGCTTGTATATGCTGTCTCGCAGTTATTGTTACAATGCAATCTGTGCCATATGTCTCTGTGCGATTTGAAAACAAGTTTCGTATGTTTATTGCAAATATATTTGGACAAGCATACGTACATATGCATGTACATCTATTTGTTGTACCCTTTGAATGCTCCTAACAGGGTGCTATTTACCTGGACTACCACCATTGCGTGGCATAACCTGATTTTACCAACGTGTGTGGGAAAAAATGTTTCAAATAAAATTTTAAAATATATAAGTCGAATTAAAATTTATGTAAATTTCGTTTGTAGAAATTGTATTTGAGTGCTCCTAATTGGGTGCAATTTAACTGGCCTGCCACCATTGAGTGGCATGGCCTGTTTTGCAAACATTCAATGGTGGTAGGCGAGGTAAATAGCACCCCCGTTAGGAGCACTCAGATACAATTTCTACAAACTAAATTTACAAAAAATTTAACTCGACTTATATATATTTTAAAATTCGTGAGTCTATAATAATTGTATCATCTGCGTAAAGGTGACAATATGAATATTTTATTTCTGATTTTAAAACATTTATGTAGAGCAGAAATTGTAGGGGTCCTAAAACTGAACCTTGCGGAACACCATAAACATCCTCTTGTAACATATCAGTCTTCACGTTTTATACTAGTGTGAGCTGTTTTTTGTCGGAAAGGTATGATTCAAACTAATCAAAAGAAGTGTCACGAGAGCCAAAGCCCCATAGTTTTTTCTAGAATAATTTGATGGTCAACTGTATCAAAGGCCTTTTTGAGGTCAATTAACACAGCACCGACTCTTCTCTTGTTATCAAGCTGAAACTTGGTCAAGAAAATATTTTTCAAACATTTTCATAGGAATTGGAAATATAGAAATAGGTCTATAGTTGCTAGGGTCAGTTTTAGATTCACTTTTATATATTGGTGAGACCCCCAATCCGTAAAGATGTGTTGAAAATCCGTGTAAAAAAGAGAACCTGCTTTGAGTAATTTGCTACCAATTGCATCCAATCCTGTAGCTTTCCCATTTTTAAGATCATTGATATGTTTCTTGACTGTTTTTTGTTGAATATTTTGAAATAGAAACATATTTGAGCTAACAGGAGGATTTCTTTTAGATGAATCTGATGAAAATTTTGAGGCTAGAGTGGCTCCAACACCAACAAAGAATTTATTTAAAATATTTGAAATTTTCATTGGGTTGGTTTCATCACTATCATTTTTACTTGAGTAGTTGTATTTTTACTATTTGGAACCAGAGTTTGTAGTGTTTGCCAAAGTTTCCTTAGTCGTTTTTGATCCTCAGAAAGTAAATTATTATAGTTCTGCTAAATAAGTCTTTTAGCGTAGAAGTTTTGTATTGCAGCTACAGAAGCTTTCTTGTCTTAGATGTAGAATAAAATTGTTTGCAAGCTTTAACGTCGGTTTTGAAACATAAATGTTATATAGGTAGGACATTTAGTCGACGTTTGTAAAAGATTGAACAGCTGTGGAACAACCCAGGAACAGTGACGGAACAAGCGGAATAGCCAAGTAACTGCACGATAACTTACATTAGATTCAAGTTTATGTTCTTTTTTCATTATGAACTTAAAAAAAAAAAATACAACTTCAAGTTCTTTGTAGTCTTTTCCAGTGGCCATCAGCGAAAAAATATCTAACTTGCTTTACAAGCTCAAACACCCGCCTCCTAAGCTATGATTTCAGTCTTCTTTTTTCTTTATCTACAGCCGAAACCTTTAAAATAAAATCTTTAATGTACCGCAATATAACAATAATCTGATTCAACTGGAATTTATTGGTTATTAAATCAAATAAGTTTTACCAATTTCTTGCGTTTCCAGATGTTGTTGTCTTGGTTGATAGTTAAAGAACATGATTATTCTGGAGATGCAAGTTTTAAGTCTCTCTGATGGAGAGAAAAAAGTTCCCAATAATGCAGAACCAAATTAGGGAGATATCATGACCATTATTTAATTAATAAGAATGAATTATCTAAATTAGTTTTACGTTCATTTTGCCAATCGCATAGTAATTGCGAGAACGTGTCCAACTAAACCACCTGGCGAGCTTTTGGATTGTTTCATGAAAAATTCATGGGAGCAAATCTTCAACCAAGGGTTAAGTACTTTCTACACAGATTCAAGTCAACTGAAATCATCTGACATAGCCTTTGTGTGTACCATATTTCCTCTAATAAATGCCTCCCTCTTTTAAATGCTGCACTCGAAATTACCCAAGCAAAATAAACGCTGCCCTCTTTTAAATGCTGCCCTCTAATAAACGCCACATGTGAAATATTCAAATGCAGCATTAACTAGAATATAGCCTGTTACCATAAGTTTTGTGACTTCACATATTAGGTGTATAGGGGAGAAAATCACACCATATAATAGAAGTCTGCTCTTATTCTGTCATCAAAAGTTTGAACACTAAGCTCAAATTGTTTATATTTCTCTTTCATAATAAGTCCAACACTTCACTCTGAAATAAATGCCGCACCTAAAAACCACGTGAAAAAATAAATGCTGCAGCATTTATTTGAGGAAATACGGTTAGTGTGCAACAGGAAGAAGCTCGACTACTATAAAACAAATAAAGATGGCGGTGGTCAAATATAATAAATCATGAATCACGAGTCGTGCTTTGCTATGTCAACTTGCTATTTGTTAAAGTTCTGGGTTGTTCTGCGGCTGTTCTTAGTTTGTTCCACAGCTGTTCGTTCAGTCTTATACAAATGCCGGACATTTTGTATTACCTAGCTAGTAGAATGTTTCACTTATTTCCCTGGTTAACTGAATTTTGTACAAATTGAAACTAGTAAATACTTTAAAGTTAATGTTTTTGAAGTGTAAAGATTAGCTACTTATGTTTTCTAACTTTGTTCTTCTAATTTATGACTTTGGCCACAGTATTTTGAAGTATAGCTACAGTAACTATAGTACATATAGTGTAGATGTAGAAAAATATTGTTGCAAACTTTACAGTCATTTTTTAGAATACCACCTCGAAACTTTGAAAGTTTATCACAAAATGTTGACATTTTAGCTAAAACACCCTTTTCACATAAACTCTTGTATATTTTTTGCCACGAATGTGTTCAAACCAAACTTTTGTAAGTCTTGCTTATTCTAGCAATATGTATGTGTAATTTTTAACCATTTGGAGCTAGCTAGCTACCAATATAGAGTGGTCTTGAAGAAGAAAGCATGAGAAATGTTGACATTTTAGCCAAAATTCACTTATCATGTAAACTTTTTTTTTATTTGCCAGGACTGTTCAAATAAAATTTTTAATTGTTTCACTTGTTGTAACAATGTATATGTGTATTTTAAAAATATATATAAATGAAAGGCTTTCACATGCCGGTTAGTTTATAAGTATGTAAATTGTTTATTTACTATATGCTGTCTCTCAAATATTGTTATTATAGCTACGTTGATAGTTTAAGTTCATGACATGTTGTAAATTTTTACATAACTATAAACTTCATGTTTAAGCCTTTCATTTATAGCATAAGCTTTCTTGATGCGCACTGAGCTTATCATTTACTATATGCCGTCTGGCAAATATTATTAGAATAGCTATATAGATAGTTCAAGTTTACATGTCATAAACAATTTACATACTTATAAACTAACCAGTATAATGTAAGCCTTTCATTTATATCATAAACGTTCTTGATGCGCAGTGAGTTTATCATTTACTATATGCCGTCTCACAAATATTGTTTCAATAGCTACATTGATAGTTTAAGTTTGTGATATGTTGTAAATTTTTGCATACATATAAATTTAACCGTCATGTGTAAGCCTTTTATGTATATCATAAACGTTCTTGATGCGCAGTGAGTTTATCATTTACTATATGCCGTCTTGCCAATATTGTTACAATAGCTACATTGATTATTCAAGTTTACCAAATATTGTAAGCATGTTACATACCTATAAACTTAACTGGTATGTGTAAGCCTTTCATTTATATCATAAACTTTCTTGATATGCAGTGAGCTTATCATTTACTCTATGCCATCTCGCAACTATTGTTACAATACCTACATTGATACTTCAAGTTTATGTCGTGGAATTAACCAGAATTGTAAGCCATTCATTTATATCATAAATGTTCTTTATATATAGTTAGCTTATCATCTACTATATGCAGTCTCACAATTATTGTTACAATAGTTGCATTAATAGTTAAGTTTACCACATATTGTAGACAGTTGTAAGTTTGAAAAAACAAAGATTAGCTGTTCTTCTGAAAATTGAAATAATATAGTTTGAATTAGTTTACATTAGCCTGTTTTGCTTGCCTTACATCCTCTAGGCATTTGTTCCCTGAAAAGTTACTTTATCAAATTAATTTCATCAAAAATACTTTATGTGTGTAATGTAGCCATCAGTTTCCTCCAAAATTACTTCATGAAATCTAGCCATCAGTGTCTTCAAAAATTAATTTACTAAATCAAGCCAGTGTTAGTTTCATCAGGTTGTATATTATTATTTTATTAAATCAAGTACTATTGGAGGCAGATACAAATTTGAATAAGCATGTTTCTATAGCCTCTAAATATCTTTAATAAGCCAAAATTTGCACAAGCAGATGATAGATGTAAACTGCAAAAACGGCACTTTTGTGCAAAATTTAGACTTCTTATGGAAATTGCATCCAATGCATGGTTCTACTCAAAATAGTCACTTAAATATGAAAAGTAGATTATTTATTCCGAAAACGGCCAGAAAGATTTGAATTCTTGTAATTGCTTTTTATGAAAATAAAGGGAAAAAAAATAACTGGCAGATGTTAAAGATGTAAATCTTACTTTTTTAAATTTATTTATAAGAAGAAATAAATATTGGAACACTTTTGTCTATATTTGAAGAGTAAAACGGTACAATGACCTCGTGTTTTTTAGTTGAAAATTATATCATCAGAAAGCTCATGTTCTGAACTCCAAAAACATGTCTCAGTTATTTTTATTTTGGGTTAGTGACGAGAAAATCCAGAAAACATGTTACTTACACATAAAAATGTTTGAAAAACCCCTTCACCCCTCTTTATTCATTCATATCACACATGGTTTTGTAGAGTAAAGATCACTGATTCTTACTATGTCTAAAGCAACTTTTCCCAGTTTTCCCTTGTACCTTTTCACTCTTCAAAGTTAGGGAATAGCACGAAAAAAAGTTTCTGAGAAAAAGCATTTTAAAGTTTATTACAGGTGGATAATCTGAAAACAAAAAAAATGATTAAAATTGAGGAGTTTACTTTTCTTTTGGTATAGTCTTGTAATTTCTTACAATAAGTTGTGATTTCTTACAAAATAAGAAAGAAAATGAAGGAAAAAATGTTAGTTGCCATTAGTAACAGTTTAGTACATGTGTTAGGAAGATTAATCTCTCTTTGCAAATATTTTTTTGCAAGTACTTAT
Source organism: Bythotiara depressa (assembly GCA_027564595.1). Classification (NCBI taxonomy): domain Eukaryota; kingdom Metazoa; phylum Cnidaria; class Hydrozoa; order Anthoathecata; family Bythotiaridae; genus Bythotiara; species Bythotiara depressa. The sequence continues at coordinate 6,980 of JANTOQ010083714.1, read as the reverse complement.
TTTGGTGCTTTTCTGGTGAGAAATTTATATTTCTAATTTTAAATAAATATTCTATGTGGAATGAGCTTTTAAATTATATAGCATTTTCATTTTGGCAAAAATATTGATTTAAAAGATTATCTCTGCCATAAACAGTCAAAAAAGTGAATATTTTTCACAAAAATTGTCACAGAATGAACCTTTAAATTTTCTCTAAATTTGCAAGAAGTTGGTACTGTTCCTGGCTTGTTTTTGCGTATTTCCATTTACATTTTGACAAACCATTTTTTGTCTGAAAGCATGCAAATCATTTAAGAGAATTAGCCAAAAACTGTGATAATTTAGCGTTATATTTAGCACATATTAGCCCAAAATCTGGACCCTAAAAATATTTTCTCAAATTTATGAGTATAGCGTGCTGTTGTTAAAAAAGCACAAAACAGTCTTGCACCATTTTCACAAAAAGCCTTTGGATCGTTTTTGGCAAAACTAATTAACTATTATTTGTGTAAGTTTTGTGACTTTCTCATTAAAATTAAATACTGGTTAGGGGTTATTTAGTCAACAACCTATTTTTAGGCTATTTGTGCTTGTTTTGGGTCCTTTGAAGGGCAATAAGAAAGGTTTTTGGAATATTTAAGAGCTGGGAAAACTATGTTTTGTATGCAGGAATTCCAGAAATCATTTCACCCTTTGCTATTTTATCATATTTACTTGGAATAGGGCATTTATTGTCCAAAATAATAACATAACATAATGAAAGTAAGCCGTACATGCAAGGCGTTTTTGATCCCCAGAGCATGTGAGGAAGTGCTCGTACTATCCACTCAGAGGTGGGGTATCACATCTGCCAGACGTTCATTGTAGTCAGGTAAAACAAGTTTGAAACAGTTTGCAATTACATGGAATGAAATATGTAAATAAATGAGATAAAACTAGCTAATGCTATTCAGGGGTTAATACAGGCTGATTTATACTGATTTTGGGGACATCATAATTTGGATGCCCAAATTAAATTTGCGCTGAAATATTAAAAACAAAGTTATCATTACTTACTCTAGTTTGCCTTCTGAAACAAAATCTATAATTTTTTAACGAGCAAAACTCTAGAAAAACTAAATGAAAAATGAAATGCCAGCTCACCACCACCCAAACTGTACACGCAAGTTAATGTCGATTGCAGTCCTTGTTTCTTGCCTCGATTAACACAACTAACCTTGATGACTTTTTCAGAGTGAAAATTGCTGACTACCGCCAAGCATTAAATATGAACTTGGCACATGAAGCAAACTATTGTAACATACAGAAACAAAGAATGCTAGTTTGTTTTAATTTCAGTTTCTTTCTGTACCATATTTTTAACTGAACGTTTATGAAAAAAATGGAATTGGGAGTGGATTTATGAGGTAACCGATCCCTCAACAATTTGATACATATAAATCACTGAATATTTTCACTAGCAATTTATACAATTTATTGTGTCTCTCTGTTGTGAATGAGGATTATTTTCTTAGGTTTTAGTAGTGGAAATTGCAATATCCAGCGATCTAGAGCATACTAAATGCTAAAAATTTATTTGTCCTTGGCCCCAACCATGGTTGAGGCCTACAGGAGACACTATACTAAATGTAAAGTAAACTTAAGTATTGTACCAAAGCACAAATTATTTTTCTGTATTAACCCCTGTATTCAACAAAATGAAGAAATAGCGAAATGACAAAAATGATCTAATACACGTCAAATATACCACATTCAAGTATAGATAGTGTTTATAGTTTATAATGAACAGCTCTGTTTTTACTTCAAAGGTCTTCTAAAGCTACATGACATCGAAGTGCACCTTAACTGCCATTTTAGTTACTATTTATAGGAAAGTATACTGTCAGTTCTATTTACTTCACACTCATCCGTTAAAGTTATTTAAGATTCTCTTTCAAATTCTGGTTGTTATTTTTAAACACTTATGTATGTAATCTTTAAACATTTAAGCATACTTCTAAAGATTTTCTTTTTTTCTCGTTATATTTTTACTCGTTCTCCTTCTCTGATTAAGTATTAAAGTAAATAAAATTAACAAAATTAAACATGTCAGAATTTTTACCTCACTATTTATATATGGACCTTTACATTTAATAAAAGCTATTTTTTTCTGCTTTGCCACGCCTGAAATAACACTTGCATTTTTTATAAAGTTGCTTATGATAGACAGAAATTAAAAACCAGTGCAGGAGAGCGATCATATTCAATCGTACTCAGTTGAAAAAAGAAAAATATACTAACATATCTATTTATGTCAATGGCAACAAACACCACTGTACATAGCTCACTCAAAAACAACTTCACAATCGTCACAAATAACATGATAAATAATTTGAGGATTGTTGAAATATTTAATTTAGTATATTTTGTTTGTTTTTACTAGTTTATTCAGGTTTTATGAAAATTAGACAATATTTTTCGTTATTTCGCTGTTTCTTCATTTCACTGATTAGCATTAGCAAATTTTTGTGATGGTATTTTAAGTCTCAAAATGACTTTAAAATTTGCAAACAAATTTTTTCTACATCTGTACAAAGGTAGCTGTTATAGTTATTAAACAAAAATTACAGTATTGTGGGAGAAAGTCATTAATTAGGCCACAAACTTTAAAAAACATTAATAAGTTAGTATGTAGCTAGGTTTTCTGTAAACACTATTCTTTTGGTAGCTGGCTAGCTCTAAATATTTTTAAAATACACATATACATTGTTACAACATGTGAAACAATTAAAATTTTTATTTGAACACAGTCATGGCAAATAAAATAAAAATTTTACATGATAAGTGAATTTTGGCTAAAATGTCAACATTTCTCATGCTTTTTCCTTCAAGACCACTTTTTATTGGTAGCTAACTAGCTCCAAATGGTTAGAAATTACACATACATATTGCTAGAATAAGCAAGACTTACAAAAGTTTGGTTTGAACACATTCGTGGCAAAAAATATACAAGAGTTTATGTACTTGGAATACTTGGAATAATGGTTCTCCCATTTGGATTAGATCCTCAACAGGTGATCAAAATCATCATTTTTTTTTTTTCGACATCATGATATTATATACTGTTGGAAAGATAATTTTGTTTAGAAATCAGAAACACATTCGTGGCAAAAAATATACAAGAGTTTATGTGAAAAGGGTGTTTTAGCTAAAATGTCAACATTTTGTGATAAACTTTCACAGACTTTCACAAACTTTCGAGGAGGTGGTATTCTAAAAAATGACTGTAAAGTTTGCAACAATATTTTTCTACATCTACACTATATGTACTATGTGTTACTGTAGCTATACTTCAAAAGTACTGTGGCCAAAGTCATAATTTAGAAGAACAAAGTTAGAAAACATTAGTAGCTAATCTTTACACTTCAAAAACATTTAACTTTAAAGTATTTACTAGTTCCAATTTGTACAAAATTCAGTTAACCAGGGAAATAAGTGAAACATTCTACTAGCTAGGTAATACAAAATGTCCGGCATTTGTATAAGACTGAACAGCTGTGGAACAAACTAAGAACAGCTGCAGAACAACCCAGAACTTTAACAAATAGCAAGTTGACATAGCAAAGCATGACTCGTGATTCATGATTTATTATATTTGACCACCGCCATCTTTATTTGTTTTATAGTAGTCGAGCTTCTTCATGTTGCACATTTACCGTATTTCCTGCATTTATTTTTTCACACAGTTTTTAGGTGCAGCATTTATTAGAAGGTGGCGTTTATTTCAGAGTGAAGTGTTGGACTTATTATGAAAGAGAAATATAACCAATTTGAGCTTAGTGTTCAAACTTTTGACGACAGAATAAGAGCAGACTTCTATTATATGGTGTTATATTTATTTATGTTATATTATATTTTCTCCCCTAATATGTGATGTCACAAAAGGAAACTTATGATAACAAGCTATATTCTAGTTAATGCTGCATTTGAATATTTCACATGCAGCGTTTATTAGAGGGCGGCGTTTAAAAGAGCGCAGCGTCTATTTCGCTCAGGTAATTTCAAGTGCAGCATTTAAAAGAGGGAGGCATTTATTAGAGGAAATACGGTACACACAAAGGCTACGTCAGATGATTTCATTTGACTTGAATCAGTGTAGAAAGTACTTAACCCTTGATTGAAGATTTGCTCCCACGAATTTTTCATGAAACAATCCAAAAGCTCGCCAGGTGGTTTAGTTGGACACGTTCTCGCAATTACTATGCAATTGGCAAAATGAACGTAAAATTAATTTGGATAATTCATTCTTATTGATTAAATAATGGTCATGATATCTGCATTATTGAGAACTTTTTTCTCTCCATCAGAGAGACTTAAAACTTGCATCTCCAGAATAATCATGTTCTTTAACTATCAACCAAGACAACAACATCTGGAAATGCAAGAAATTGGTAAAACTTATTTGATTTAATAACCAATAAATTCCAGTTGACTCAGTTTATTGTTATATTAAAGATTTTATTTTAAAGGTTTCGGCAGTGGATAAAGAAAAAAGAAGACAGAAAACATAGCTTAGGAGGAGGGTGTTAGAGCTTGTAAAGTAAGTTAGATATTTATTCGCTGATGGCCACTGGAAAAGACTACTAAGAACTCGAAGTTTTGAAGCACTTGTTTTTTTTTTGTTTTTTTTAAAGTTCGTAATGAAAAAAGGACATAAACTTGAATCTAACGTAAGTTATCGTGCAGTTACTTGGCTATTCCGCTTGTTCCGCCACTGTTCCTTGGTTGTTCCACAGCTGTTTAAACTTTTACAAACGTCTACTAAATGTCCATATACCATTTATGTTTCAAAACAGACGTTAAAGCTTGCAAACAATTTTATTCTACATCTAAGACAAGAAAGCTTCTATAGCTACAATACAAAACTTCTACGCTAAAAGACTCATTTAGCAGAACTATAATAATTTACTTTCTGAGGATAAAAAACGACTGAGAAAACTGTGGCAAACACTAAAAACCCTGGTTCCAAATAGTAAAAATACAACTACTCAAGTAAAAATGATAGTGAAGAAACCGACCCAAAGAAAAGTTTCAAATATTTTAAATAAATTCTTTGCTGGTGTTGGAGCCACTCTAGCCTCAAAATTTTCATCAGGTTCATCTAAAAGAAACCCTCCTGTTAGCTCAAATATGTTTCTATTTCAAAATATTCGACAAAAAACAGTCAAGAACCATGTCAATGGTCTTAAAAATGGGAAAGCTACAGGATTGGATGGAATTGGTACCAAATTACTCAAAGCAGGTTCTCTTTTTTACACGGATTTTCAACACATCTTTACGGATTGGGGGCCTCACCAATATATAAAAGTGAATCTAAAACTGACCCTAGCAACTATAGACCTATTTCTATATTTCCAATTCCTATGAAGATGTTTGAAAAATATTTTCTTGGCCAAGTTTCAGGTCATGTTTCTACATTTGGCTATATTGATGACAGACAATGTGGATTCAGGAAGATGTTTTCAACTACAACTGCTGTTCTTGATGTTTTGGATTTTATTCTTGATCAGCTTGATAACAAGAGAAGAGTAGGTGCTGTGTTAATTGACCTCAAAAAGACCTTTGATACAGTTGACCATCAAATTCTTCTAGAAAAAACTGTGGGGCTTTGGCTCTCGTGACACTTCCCTTGATTGGTTTGAATCATAGCTTCCTGACAAAAAACAGCTCACACTAGTATAAAACGTGAAGACTGATATGTTACAAGAGGATGTTTATGATGTTCCTCAAGGTTCAGTTTTAGGACCCCTACTATTTCTGCTCTACATAAATGTTTTAAAATCAGAAATAAAATATTCATATTGTCACCTTTACGCAGATGATACAATTATTATGCAGACTCACAAATTTTAAAATATATATAAATCGAGTTAAAATTTTTATAAATTTTGTTTGTAGAAATTGCATCTGAGTGCTCCTAACGGGGTGCTATTTACCTCGCCTACCACCATTGAATGTTTGCAAAACAGGCCATGCCACTCAATGGTGGTAGGCCAGGTATATAGCACCCCATTAGGAGCACTCCAATACAATTTCTACAAACAAAATTTACATAAATTTTAATTCGACTTATATATTTTAAAATTTTATTTGAAACATTTTTTCCCACACACGTTGGTAAAATCAGGTCATGTCATGCAATGGTGGTAGTCCAGGTAAATAGCACCCTGTTAGGAGCACTCAAAGTGTGCAACAAATAGATGTACATGCATATGTTTGTATGCTTGTCCAAATATATTTGCAATAAACATACTAAACATGTTTTCAAATCGCACAAAGACATATGGCACAGATTGCATCAGTGTGTACGGGACTTAAGATCTGGAACATTTGATGTACGCCACTCACATCTTTGTTTGTACTCAAATACTTTTATTCTGTCTGGTTGTCCATCTTTGTTTTATTCTGAAAATCTTTATTTTCTTTACTACAATTCTACAGAACAGTTTAGATAGAATTTAAGACTTTCTTTTAACAAGAGAGACATGCCCGCTGGTACTGTGTACTGATGGAAATCAGACTTTAGTAATCATGATTTTATCAAAACGAGGCTTGATAACACGTTCCTTTTGCATGTTTCAATCTTAATTACCAATCAAAACAAATTAACTATAGAGGTTGTTTTTCTCATGAAAACGAGGCACATAAATCATTGAACTCATGTTTTATGTTGTTTCAGAATAGCTAAAGAAGATAAATTATGATTTATCTTATTTTCCAAAGAAAATTTATTTTATATTTGAAAGGAATGAAAACAATCAACAAATGAAAACAATATCCTGGAAATGAGATGTTAATGCTAATGATAATGTTAATGCAAGAAAAGGGAAATTATTTTTAGAAAGTTTCTTTAACCTAGTATTATACCACAATATTCATAAAAAGTATACCACGATTGAAGTAAAAAGAACCTCCTAAATTTAATAGAATAAGATATTGTACAGATGTTGAATAAATTATAT
>JANTOQ010083603.1:0-16867 GCA_027564595.1 Bythotiara depressa | reverse complement strand
CCATCTGTCAACATTTGTCATTTCTAATTCTAGATTTGAAATGAGGGTATCCACATTTTCGTGAGTCTGTATAATAAGTGTATCATCGGCATAAAGATGACAATATGAATTTTTTATTTCTGATTTTAAATCATTTATCATTGATTTGTTTTTTGTAGTGGGAACTGGTCCTCTCACTTATACAATTCTTAAAATAAATCTTACTTAAAAAAATGTATAAGCGTATCTCATGGTTATATTAAACTTCCCATTGGAAACCTTTATCATTTTAAGAGGAATTAGGGAGTCTTTATATGAGCTTTTACTAAATTTATTTTACATCACATTTCCAATAATTAACCCCCTGGAAAAAACAAAATAACATAGAAATGACCAATTATTTTATTCCTTTCTGGGGGTTAATTCAGTGCAGCAACTTAAATAGATTTTACTGAAACAGTGTTATTACTTCTTATTAACTTACACATGAAAAGTAAAATCAATTTCTTTAAAAAACAACAACATAAATTACTCAATTACAGATAATGTTAATGCATATTTTAACTGTATTATTAGCTTCTGGTTCAAAGAATATTATGTTAGTGTTGACAATATACCTTAATATTGATACAGTTACTTCCGGACAATTCATTTGAAGATTTAATTTTGAACCTACAAGTAACCTATAAGAACAAAATTACAATTTTCACACTAAAATATCTATTGCTAAAAGTGGTTCCTACTAACAGTATTAGCAATGCATTGCTTCAATATTCTCAAAATGTTTCAGCCACCAAAATCTATCTAATTCACTTGTACAATATTTGCACTCCATAGAAACCATTCTTATAAATATTCAAGAATTTGTAAACACACATATCAAAAATATATAGCAGCGGCTTAATAATCAAATACATGTGTATTTAGTTTATTTTCTAAACTTGTTCTAAGAACCTTAAAAAGCAAGTTTTTGAAAAGTATCTGTGTAAGAACATGGGGTTTAACCCCTCACAATTTTGCTAAGATTCTTCACTCCATATTAGGAATCTTTAGGCCAATTGTTGGCTCAAACTCATCAGCACCCACTTCACTCCGCCTGGTCTAACGAATGATATGACAATGGTAGAAAACCAAAGTAGTAACAAGTTAGGAAAATAATCACACTGTCTTGATGAACATATTGTAATATTTTAAAGTAAATACTAGGTAGTTTTAGAGTACTCCAAGGTTCTATAGGATAGTTATAATTTTCATATGTTCATCATCAGTGACTGCACAAATCTCTAATATTAATGGTAAACCAATAGCTAGCATTTGGTTGTTTTTGTCAATGCAGTTTCTTTGTATGATTGTCTCACCTGTCAGACATTAAAATACAGGAGAAATTTAAAAAATATGTGAAACATTACCAAAATCAACAGAACTACTACAAACAAGGTAGAAGTAAAGAAATGTCATGGTTCAAGAAAAAGTTTTAACTGCCTGACCTGCTTATAGTTTCCAAACAGCAGTGTTTTTTAAAACATTCAAGTTTTGTCTTCCAGAACTTTCAGAAATGTAAATAAATAAATCCTGTTCAAAATAAATTCCAAACTAACTGCCGGTCCTCCTAAATATTTTATAGAGAAAACTACAGTGTTACTCTGTGATTCCTTTTCTCTTATATTCCTTTTGAGATAATCTGCAGTAAGTGAAATTTAAATGTACGTTACTGGAGAAAAAGCATAAAAACTCTATACATAAATTCTTTACACAACTCTAAAGATTCTATACATAGAGGACATTCTAGTTCTTTATATAGTGTTCAGAGTTGTGCACTTCAATAATCTCATATGCTTCTTATGTTCACAAAAAGCAGAATCTGTTTCAACCACTTCCTTTTGATGTGGCAGTATCAGGTCAAAATAAATTGGTTAGTTACCTAACTGATGCTTGAAATTTTGTTTGTGTCTTCAAGACCTGAGGTGGTTGTTTATCAACAATGAAAGATCTAAAAAAAGGAAGTTAATCTTAATATTATTTTTAATATTACTAATTCAAAAGCTCTTAATTCAAAAGGGTCAAACTACACAAATTCTTCTATTCTGTACAATGTAGTCTTGTTGTACAATGTAGAACAGGACAATATTTTGTACAATGCCAGCAATTTGTTAAATGTGGGGCAAAGTTTATTGTGCAAAGTAAGGCAGGTCAGGGTGCAAAATAATGCTGTACGTGCGTACGCAAAATTCGAGTTTATTTGCACCTATGTACAAGTAATTTTTTTAGGACGCACGCTAACGTACACACACAAATTGGAATTATGTTGTACGCCAAGTGCAATGACTTTGCCACTCACAGCACAATGTCGGTCGGTTGGAAAAATTTAAGGTTTGGAATAACAAAAAACCCATCTATGCCACTACAGCAATCATACGTAAACATTAATTTGTTAATAAAATAATATTCACATTTCTAAGGTAATAAATGGAGAAGAGAATGTTAACACATTTTATTGTTCCTGTTCTAAAATGCGTGCACAGATCGCATTACGAAATATTATTTTTCATTCAGCAGCTTGTTTACCATACTATAAAACCAGAAGACGTGAGGCCACCTGTAGTTGAAAGTTCGTTCATCATCATTTCATCAGCGTGAATGCAAATGCGGTATGTGGTGGATATTTGGATAATTTTCTCAAATTCAACTCTGTAACTGAAGTGCCGCGATTGGACATTTTACATAATACGTTATTCAGTAATTAAGAGAATTATATGTTTACCGAAAGTATGTGTAGAGAATTATATGTTTACCGAAAGTACGTGTATAAACATCAAACATTAACTATTCTTTAACAGGTAATTTAGTTTCTTAACCATCATGGAGGTAACTTATAACGGGATTTTATTTCGAACTTTCTTATTCATGAATGAACGTCACACAAGTGCATATAAAATATATTTCTTTTTTAGTAATATACCCCCGTATGTAAAAGTACGAGACAGTTCAGGAGTCGCATGTGCATATTTTTCTTTCATTGATAAACACGTCCCTTGAGCTACTTAAAAAGATGTAATACCTGGTTTCTACATACACAATGTTTTACGTGGCATATATAAAATCACAGTAAAGCATCATTTTATAAAGAATCATACTATCGGCCGTGAAAAAACATTAAGGATCTTTTTGTAAAATGGATGGATGATTATTTGTTTAAAATAAAGAAATTTTAGTGTGGTGAAAGTAGTCTGTAAAATATTTTGCATGTGTGGGCGCATGCACGTACACGTGCAATCGCATGCATCTCCAGGAAAGGCCTGACAAACATTCACTCTCCTGTGAATATATTTTTTCAAGAAGGTATCGTAGACTAGTTATAGAAAGGAAGTTCCCAGGATAAACAAACATGCTAAGTATTTCGAGCACTAGGAGTATGAAATAAACATTTCTGTACTTTTATCTTATAATTTAAAAGAGTTTTCCAATCTAGTATCTTTTATAAACAACCTTCACGTGCTGCAATGTATTGCGGCCACACTGGAGATCGCAAACAGAATGACAAAAAGGTTTTCTGCAAATGCTTAAAGTTAATCAAACTGTTTAGTATGGCTGCTGACCAAAATAAACAAACAAAAATTTTTTTGTCAATGAAATAAAATATAAATTGTTTTCATTTCTTTCATTTCTTCCATGAAGAGCATTTTTATAGAAGAAAAATCTTTTCTTTTGGGCATCAGAATTTGGGCACCTAAACCTCTGGATTCAGCCCTGCTTAGGATCCTCCTAGGTACTAGGTACTAAAAGTGGTTGCTTAGCACTGTTATACATGGTGAGTGCCTCGCTTGTCTTAGAATTGGTGGCTTTGTGATGCACTAAAAGATACAGGTTTTTCATGAAGACACTGGCATATGCAATCCTACAAAATTGTGCAGGTGCACTCTATTATATGACCTATCCTATTAGTACTAGACTATTTCCAACAGAATTGCCAATATGAGGCTGACCATTCCACAGTTATTTGTAAACAACTTAGATACATACTTAACAATAACTTAACAGAAACGCTTTGTTCATCCATAATTTTATTAGATGGATTCTGAAGGGAACTTTTGTTGCATCTCATGTGAAAAGTGCCACCAGGAGTAGATATTCTAGAAAATTTGGGAATTGTAAAAGTGTAGTTTAAGGTCAATTCTACTCAGTATACGACTAAAAGATGGTTCCTTAAGAATTAATGTGGTTTTTAAAATTAATATGATTTGATACAAAAGTGAATTATATGGTACCAAAATTAATTATATTTTATATGTGAATGCGTTTTACTTACTTATGTTATTGCTGGCACACATAAAACCTTTTAAAGATCCCTTTAATTAATATGAAGAGGTAAAAGTGTTTTTCATCAACAAGATAAATATTCAAATTATGCCATGGATCACAATAACAACAGTGTACATACATCAGTAATTGAGAGTATAATGAAACATGTAATAATAAAACTTCTATATAAAAGCCACTTTTCAAAGTCCACTAAATTTCCCATATAAATCACATGTAAAGCCAACTGTCTTAGTGGCTAATTTTTCTAGTTACAAAAGTGGCCATCATATCCAGGAATGAATGTAGTTACCATAGAAACAAAGTCAATCTAAACCTCACCTCATTATAAGAGTTGTTAAATTTGTGACGATATCTTTAAGTAATTGCTCTATCTGTTCCTTTTCCTGTCCATATTTGGTTATTGGTAACGTGTCAAACAGCAGTTTATACTACATAACAAATATAAAAATGTCACAAAATCATGTTATATTACACTGTTAGGTAAAACTGGTATGTATTGTTTCCAGTCCTTGGACTATTATTGATGTTGGATTATTAACATTTTTTGCTAGAAGCTTGTAAATACCAGAAGCATGAAACACTCTGAAGATCAATAGGAAGTGAATTGTTTACATGTCTACGAAAATATGACCATGCAGCACATTTATAGCAACTTAAAAGATTTGTTACATGCTCCTAGTCTTATATGATCCTGGCTAAATTAATACTCAAAATTTATTTTCAAACAAACAAACAAATAAAAAAGATTAACCTGCGCTGCTAAGGAATAAAAGTGCCATAGAATATCGGTCAAGTTTTCAAACCTAAAAGAAATATACAAAAACTGAAATGTTAACTGAAAAGAATGTCAAAAAATAATTTCCCTACGATCCTGACAGAGGATGGAAAACAAATAATTTAACTAAAAAAGTCCGAATTATTTCCAAATTAATTGGAATGTGTCGAGAAAAAGGCCCCTTTCTAAACGATCCAGATAAAAACCTACAGATACTATTTGAGTATATTATTTGAGTTTTGAGTCCTATTATAACTATAATGGCACATTATAAAGAGCGCTCCTTTCAAATTGCATTGGTGATGTTTATTATGTGTTTTTGTGTATCATATAAAGTGTGAATATGTTCCGTTGGTGCAGTCTTATGATTGATGCTTGTTTGTAAAGCTCTCAAAGCAGAAAGTTTTAAAAATGATAAAGAATAAGAAAAAATAAAATATAAAAGATCATAAAATTACAAATATCATTGTGAATTATATTTATTTGTACAGAAAGTACAATTAGATGTAAGTTGCATTATATGATTAGAAAGGTATATGTGGAGTTTTTGGTAATGATTATAAAGAATATCGGTCAAGTTTTCAAACCTAAAAGAAATATACAAAAACTGAAATGTTAACTGAAAAGAATGTCAAAAAATAATTTCCCTACGATCCTGACAGAGGATGGAAAACAAATAATTTAACTAAAAAAGTCCGAATTATTTCCAAATTAATTGGAATGTGTCGAGAAAAAGGCCCCTTTCTAAACGATCCAGATAAAAACCTACAGATACTATTTGAGTATATTATTTGAGTTTTGAGTCCTATTATAACTATAATGGCACATTATAAAGAGCGCTCCTTTCAAATTGCATTGGTGATGTTTATTATGTGTTTTTGTGTATCATATAAAGTGTGAATATGTTCCGTTGGTGCAGTCTTATGATTGATGCTTGTTTGTAAAGCTCTCAAAGCAGAAAGTTTTAAAAATGATAAAGAATAAGAAAAAATAAAATATAAAAGATCATAAAATTACAAATATCATTGTGAATTATATTTATTTGTACAGAAAGTACAATTAGATGTAAGTTGCATTATATGATTAGAAAGGTATATGTGGAGTTTTTGGTAATGATTATAAAGATGAATACTTCTGACAAATAATGAGATGATACTCACCATTCCTGTAGTTCATCCAGTGTTCCAGGCTTTGGAGCACCACTTAATGACTTCTGTTGCATTGCCCTCCATACCAAAAGTTCTTCCACGATACGAGAACCCACACATTGATTGAAGTGCTGAATATTCAATAAATTTGCAGCAATTGACTAAAAAAGTAAAACAAACAAACAAATTTAATTTCTGATAATGATCATGACAATTTTAATTGTTAATAAAAAGAAACAAAAAAGTGTGTACATATCAATGATATTATTTTTACAACTTGATGTATTAATAAGGAGTTGGACCTGCAACTTATAAGTTATGAGATGACATTTATAGAAAAACATAATACTATGGTAACTCATACAAACAATGCGAGAAGTATTATGTGGTACACTACCTCTCTATCTTTTAATAACTGTTCTGCTTTTCCACGTAGCAAAGTTTCTATATCTTGCTTTCGTTTCAGCATTATTTGTGTCTAGACAATAACAGTTGATATAAACATTGCATATGAAAGTTCAATGCACAAGGTTTTACAATAAAAATGAAGCAGGTTGGTTACACAAAACACAATAATAATAGAGAAATGGTGTGTGATAGTATCATAGTTATTAGTTCCAGGTACTTTGTAAGTACTTTGTCAGTCAAACAATTAAGAGACTACTTGAAGGGCTTGGGACTAGTAACTATGATAATTTACCGCACCAATTATTTTTTCTTTAGAGGATAACTGACTCCCCCTAACAGTATACATTAATTTTAGTGATTATTGATTATTTTGGTTTTTATGATATTAAACAAAAAGTTATTTGTCAGCAAATGTCTCAGGAGGTCTGGAACTAGTGTCGTGACATGACAATGAATTTCACATTTGCAATACTGACTCCTCTTGATAACCTCTACCAATGTACAAAGTTTCATAACTGCCAAGCGGTTGCAAAGTTGTTAAAAAAGAAATTTTGTCAGCAGTTTTTCTTCCCCTCACATGACAACATAGCTGAAATTAGTGCCATTCTCCCTAAAAAGTTAATACTTGGAATACTTAGAATTGTTGCTAAGAACAAAAAATGCTATGAATGTGCTAACTTAACATTAAATATCCCAGGAACAGAGAGAGTTTTTTCAAAAATTTAAATGGTAGTGTGCCTCATTTTTTGAAGCTCTTTAATTCTCAAAAATTTCATTTGTGACTGAACTTCTCCTTTCATTTTTTATGTTTGTTTGAAGGTCTCATTTCCAATAATATTTCGTGATAGATACTAATAAAATGTTTTAAACAAACACAAGTATTTTTGTGAACTTTTTAAAACTCCAGAAAAAAGTAGAACTAAAACATACAAGAAAGAAATTTTTCCTCGATTTTCTAAGAAAACATTTTGTGTTCTATATAGGTTCCTGATAAGCTTTATATTTATAAAACTGAATTAACTTTTACTTTTACAAACATTATTCATTTTTAAGGCACGCTGTTGAAGCCATTTCTTTGACTTACTTTAGGATCAGCACACATGTTCATACAGTGATGGACTGAAACATGAGTGACAAGTCTGCATTCATACCGTGAATGACTGATGATACACTGAATTAATTACATTATGTAGACAGGCAGTGATTTCAACCAGGTGGTGGTATTTGGATCTAGGAGCTTATAATGATAATTTAAAGCCAAGCTGTGTTGTCACAGTATGAACATTACAATATTACCAAAATTGAGCTATAAATAAATGTGAAAGTGGCAAATAATTATTACAACCATCAAAACATATGAAAAATGTGATGTGAAAGTGAAGAATATTAGAATCAAAACATTTGAAAAATCTTATTGAACACACATTCCCTTGCATTGTTTACCACCATTAACTTTTGCCAGAAAAATATTAGGAGGTACCCATTATTGATACCAAGAGACCCAGCATTAATGATCAATCAGAATTATATTTCAGGGTAGGAGCCATGGGAAAATGATCATTATGTTTTTTTAAGCGCATTACAATTATAGCATTTTAGTGAAATGCTAAACTGACAAATTTAAGTACTTATTGTCAAAAGTGGTATTTTACATCTTTAATATAATTATAATAATAAGAGATTTTTAATTTGAAAATACTAGGAATGAACCTTCTCATGATAGAAATAAATATTTTATTTATTTATTTTAATTTTCTGGTTTTTATTTTCACAAACACAGGCTTACCAAACATTTTCGCGAATTTTTTGCTGAATCGTGAAATTCACGAAAATAAAGGCTCACAAAAATTTAGACTTTTAAGGTATTTCTATTTTTTAATTCAAGAAACTGGGTTTCTATAAGCAAAACAGTTTTCAATGGAATATTTTTTCATGTAGTTTGCTGAAAAAAGTACACTAAAGAATTTTGTTTTGTGAAGTCCAGTTGTTTGGATAAATACTGTAAACATTCAATCTTCTGTACATGCTGGTCATTATTTATTTTCCCACATTAAGGATACACACAGGGAAAATCTCCAGCTTTAAAAACAGAGTTTTTTCTCTTTAAGCAAAACTTTTTAGAAAGTCTGTTTTATCACGTTTTATATAACGTTCATATTAGGTTAAGATGGCACACTTGAAAAAAATATAAGCAACGTCGTTTTGCAGAAAAATGCATTTTTTTTAAATTCTCAATTCTACAGAGACTTCTGCATTTGGTTTAATTTTTTAAGGGAAATTATATTTTACTTTTACTTCTGCGCTTATTTGTTTTGTCTAACATAGAATTTAAATCGTTGTCTCAGATTTTAAAAAAAAGTTTTTCTTCTTGTAGGTATTTCCGATCAAAGTTCACTCTAAAAAAATGCCGTTTTTACACACAATTTTCATGAAAAAAATGTGCCGCTCTCTCCATTGAAGAAGTTTAAAAAAAAACTAAGGCAATCTATTATAGAACCGACCGTGCTCTTTTCAATGGTTTTAACTTAAAACTTCTACGACGAAGGGTTATCAAAGGTTAATACAAAAGCTACATCACATTTTGCTAAAAAATGCTTCCGAGAAAAACAAGTTTTAAGTTTTTATTTGTCAATCAAAACATGTAAAAAAAAAAGTAAAATCCCCCAAAAAGCCCAACATCATTTTGTCAACCCTAAACATATATATATTTTTGAATAGAAAAGTTTCTGTTCTACTTAATGGTATAAATAGATTTTTTCCGTGTGTATCCTTAATGTGAATATGTGTGGACCATAATGTTTGCAGTTGTGGATGACCCGTTAACCAATTTTACGGCCACATAATCTTCTCTTACACTTTAAAATCAATCAAAATAAATGTAGTTGTTGGTAATTTTACAGCTGAAGTTTTATTTAAATAGTACGTAGGCAAAATAAATTTCACAGGAATTTAACTTTGTGAGAAGAAAAAAAGTAATTTTACAATAACAAAATTTTGTGAATTGGTTATAGGAAACTATTTAGCAAGAATTTATTGTTATGAATTTGCCATATAATTATTTTTGATACCTACATTTTTTTACACTTAGTTAAAGTTTCTGAAACATGAAATATCTTATTTAAATTAGCCATTCCATAACCATGTTTAATTTCAGTGAAAGTTTCTTCCTTGAAGGTATAATTTAAACTTGAATATTAATATTTTCTTGTAACAGGTGAAAACAATAGCCCCCCTTCCTTCAACATGTACGGTCTGATTATAAAAAGTAAACATTTGATAGGTAAACTATGAGAGTTTGACTAGGAGAAAAGTGAAAATATTTTTTTATTTTGAGTTATAGAACGTTACATATGTTGTTAAATATGTTATATCTAGCACTGTTTTTGCCATATTTTGACAAAAATTATACTAAATATATTTCCAGTTTCCAGCAGAAAATATACTTCACATTTTGCTCTGGTTAGAACTCTCTTAATTATAGAAACTTTACCTACCACTTTGTTTTTTAACACCCAACAAAGTAGTTCTGTTGTTTTTTAGACTGGGGTACTTATAAGAATTAGTACTCATGAACTTTAATTTGTTTTAATTGATTTGTCATCCGGTCTGCAAAATGTAATTAATTATAGTCTAAAATGTATATGTGCTTTAGAAATATTTTTTACACATGTATAATAATAGATTTGTTTGTCATATAATCCTACTGAATTAATATATTCATTTTTGAGTAATAAGTTTATTCCATAGTGAAATTGTTAATTTTTATGTATTTTTTCTGGTTTTTAACTTTATGGTAAATGTAACAATGGTTATGCAGTGAATGGATATATATATTAATAGTTCTGAACAGTTGAATCATTTTCTATCCTTCCAGTTGAAGAGTTCTTTAAATGGATTTTACATATATTGAAGAATTCTTTAAACAGGTTTTACATATGTTAAGAGTTCTTTAAACAGATTTTACATCTGTAACATCCACCTTCAATAGATAAATAGGCTTTTATATTTTTAGGGATAGTGACGCTGTTATGGATTTTTAATGGTTTAGGTTTAGGTTAAATTGACGTGAAATTTTAATTCTCCGTATGCTGTCTTAGGTTCTGCAATATATGGTAATTTAATGTTTTAGGTTTTGACTGCAGATCAATTCGCATATGCCCTGTGGCCAGTGAGGACACGTTTAAACTATAGCAGGAAATGTCATTTTGAATACATTATTAAATTGTTTCACTCGATTTAGGATGGTTCAAGTAACAAATTTATGTTGAAAATGTTCTGGTAAATTGATATAATTTTGGATCAGCAATATTGTGTTGACGTGTTGCTGATAGGGATGTTTTGAAGACATTCCATGATAATACAATTATCTGTCAAAAGAAAAGTTAAAACCTTTCACTTCATTGGATTAGAGTAGCCATCAATCTTCAAATACACAGCACTTCTTGTTCTAATTTTTTACACATTGTTTTTTCTTCATTAATGATTTTTCCTTCCTTCAAATTAAAAGACATATGGGACTGGTTTCCATGCACTTATCAAATATGTTTCTTCCTTGTGTATACAATATACTAACCTCCTGTTTTAAATTAAAATGAGTAAGGAAGGTTTTGAGGTTTAAAATGTGTAAAAAAAAGTACCATATGGAACTTTATGCATGCTGCATGAAAACTTGTTTTATTTTATATTCTTGTTTAGCAAAAAATAAATTGATTTTTGAACACAGAATACACTGTTTCATTTTTCCTGAGTGACATCTTGTCATATGTTTTATAAAAGTACCTATTATGTAGAGCAAATACAAATAAATATTTCATAAATTCATTCAGAAAAGAACAGAAAATGAAATAAATGATATGTGTATGAGGAATTGTTTTTAAACAAATACAATTTGATCTTAATTAAAATTTAAAAACACTATTATGTTCCTTGAACATTCTCTGATGATACTAGCATTAAAAAAGCCTATCATAATGTACAGAAGAGCAAACTGTTTATAGCGTATAGAGATATTAGGGATAGTCAGTCATACATCATCATACTAAAAGCACTGAAAGTTTGGCGCCCTAATCTAATTTTTTAGCATGAACTAAAATATCCAGTCAGAAGACTTGTAAACAAATCTAACATTTTCTATGAAGAACACAAATACACTTTACCAATATTCATTAATAAATACTAGAAACAATTAAAACTGTGTCAAAGGCATTGATTTAATTGATAAGTTTAATATAAGATGGTTATGCTCTACCAAGACTCTCTTTCTATGTGAGTTTAAAATCGTTAGACACACAAATTTGTATTTTAAACTATTATATGATGGGGGAGAGCACAAAGATGTCAATATAAAATCAAAGAGGTCTGAAAGTGGTTTGAACTCTTTTCAGTCAACAATGAAATACCTTAATGCTCAGACATACGTACCTTAAAATGCCTCTTAGAACTTATATTTGTCCATGTATACAGGGCATATTCTAGCCTCAAAGGGCATGAGTAACATATTCATGAAAAAAGGTCACTTTTAACCTCTAAAATCTTAAAAAGGGAACATTTTCCATTCAGACCCCCTAATTTAGAGTATATTTAAACTTTTTAACAACTTCAAAAAGGACATTGTATGCTACTATCACACCCATATAGGGGCTAGAATATGCAATGGTATAGTTAATTTTGATTGCTCATTATGTGTGAGCAAGAGCTTGACAAAGGATGCGTCGAAAAAATTTTGTTTTAATTTTCATGCTGCCAATGCCTTAAAATTAGAAAGTAATTAAGAAACCTGTTGCTCTCTCTGTGCATTTGGTGCTTGGCTTTTTGCTTGATGTAACTCCGCTAGATAATAAAAACAATATATTTTTAATGAATAATTACAAATAATTACTTACAATGAAGACTCGGGAACTTATAAGATAATTGAAGCATGAAACTACACTACCTGTATTGAGCACAATTTTCCAAAAAAACATTCTCATAAACATTGATATTCTATTTTGTTGTTATTTCACATGTATACCTATGTATTATTTAAATAAATAAAATTCTACTTTACACAAGGTAAACAAACCAGGTTCTTGTTCTCCAAGTCAATTAATGCAAAATACAACTTCTTCTCCTTGTTAGCTGTGTGTACAAGTAGTATTATCAATGCTTTCTTTCAGCTACTTCTAAGTTTATCTATTTCATCTCAAATCTCAACGATCCTGTATTTTGTTGAAAAAAGTGCTTAAATATGCTGACAGCAGCATTTATATATAGATCATGTATTTTCATCTCAACTCACTCTTTTTAAAACGAACTGGATATGGAATAGGAGATACATTTTAGGCCAACTGCCATAATTATAATGCACAGGCCACAATTAAAGTCCTGATTGAATATAAAACTCTAACTTGAGATAAGGAAGGTATTATTTGTACAGATGAAAAATTGAACTTTATTTGAATTTTCAATTACTTTGAATCTTGTCCGAAAATACATTTGAATATTTCTTATTATACATTAAATAATAAATATATAAATAAAGAAATACGTTCATTACTTTGAAATTCCTTGAAAATGAAGCACCAGTTACAAACCTCTTGGAAAATAAAATCTTCTTTCAATTTTTTCCCAGCTCAATTTTTACTGTACACTTAATAATTTCCGTGATCAAAAACAAATTTAAACATACAGAATAAGTAAATACTCCTCTAATTTATAATTACTTTTTAGGAATTTTTCAGGACATTAAGGGCACTACTATGAAATATATTTTCTACTTGGGAGCTAATTTACCATTATATGATCCAAAATAAAGAAATTGTTTCATTTAGAATGCTTTAGATTACCTAAATAGGCCATAAAACATGCCTAAATCTTTCTTTAAAAACTGGTTTTTACTATGAAAAAGGGCATTAATTTTCACTTTTCAAAAAAGCAATACATATAATTAGTATTAAAATAAATATTATATTAAAAAACGAATACTAATTCATTTGATTGAGTAAAATAAAGAAATATATAAATACCATCTACTTTACAGACATCTTGATACTGCAGGATAAAGTCTTCTTGATGATTTCGATAATCTTTTATGAATCCATCTAGATCCTAATACAAATAAAGCCAATATTTTACTTTACAGGAAAGAAGAAAAAAGTGACACAGCTGTTTTATGTTGTTTACGTTTCATGTGTTTTATATAGTTTTGCAGGACACAAATAACCGTTATCACCCAGGTGATTCTTATGACCAATCACATACACTTTATACATAAATAGCTACAGCTGAACTATTCTGAATGAGAAAAAAAAATCTTGAAAAACTATGTTGAAAATTTTCCTATCTGGAGAACATAATTTCATGAGTGGAAACATGCATTAAGAAGATACAAAACAAGTTGTTGCTTCTATATTTAATTTTAGATATAACTGAGCAAAGCAACAATAGATAAGTTAGTATTTTACAGGCATTCCATCATATGTTCATTTAGTATTTGGAACATACATGTTTCCAATTGCATCTGCCACTTGTATTATATCATGTTTTATTGACCAGTCAGTCTAGGCACTTTCACGAATATTCACATCAACTTCCACTATATTCACAGGGACTTGTAATGTTTACTCTAGTATTACAGCATTAGCTTTCAAAACACCATATCAAATACAAAAATACTACATGCATACAAAATATGACCACTTACCATAACCCTACTTCTTAAATCATTCAAGGACTGGCGCACATCTGTTATAACGAGTGGACTCATAGGTTCCATCATTCCTGCCGGTGGTGCATTAAGAGAAACATTGGTCTAAAGAACAAAAGAAAAGAAATCAGGTAGCAAATTTCTACTTAATTAGTTTCTAAATATTTGACAATAGAAGAGAAAATGTTTTTATAGAAAAATCTATATGCTACAATAAGTTAATCTATTAGTCTTATAATACCTATAAGTTTATAATAACAAATTTCTACTACAAGTCTCTCTTTATTTCTATCAAATATTATTTTAACAAATTTGGCAGTTAATAAAAAACTTTACAATATGGTTGAGCTGCTGTGTCTCTACGGACCAATTGTAAAGTTTATATGAATAATTAATTGATAACATAAAAATTGTTGTTATAAAAAACATTACTTCTTCAAGAATACACTTACTTGCAAAGTTTAATTTCCACATGTTACTTTTATTATGATTGTCCCACAATTCTTTGTTATTTGTATCAAATTGATCAGTGCAATTTGAAAAAAAAAGTCTGAATAAATTGTACTTTTTCACCAAAGCCAATCAGAATCAAGAAGACAACGTTGTGTGACAAAATGCATGATAAAAGTAGCAAGTGGTAATTAAACATCAACTTAAAAATTTTCCTTTTTTTGTTATCACAATATTTACCTAGAACAAGTGTTTATTTACTTTATTTGTACTCAAGGAAAACATTATTATTTTTGTGACCAATCGACCACATTTCATTTTAAGTTCTGCCCATATAGCAAATTTTCGATTTGGTCTCACCTTATCACAACAACTATTATTAACTTTTCATTCAAAATCTCTCACAAAAATAACTCATATTATGTCATGCAAAATCAGTTGTATTTCTGCTGTTCCTGTTTCATTATTTCAAAGTGAGAAACAGAAAAATAAAATATGTCATTTAGGCCTCCTTTCCTTTGTACTTACATAGCTTCTATTCCTTAAAGAGACCTTAGGCCAACTATAGTTAATAGTTCGTTCATCATCATCCACTACATTTTCTTTCTGTAATAAAGTATATTCACATTTTCTTTCTGTAATAAAATATCGCCACATCTTCTTTCTGTAATAAAGTATCGCCACATTTTCTTTCTGTAATAAAGTATCGCCAAATTTTCTTTCTGTAATAAAGTACCACCACAGTTTGTTTGGATAATATTTATTATTCCACTGATAATATTTTCATTGTGTAGTTTCTGCTGTTTTATTTATTTGTAATCTTTTTCTAGCTTTCCAGATTTCAATTGCTAGTATAAACACTTTCCACGGCATATTTTTTATGTTCCATTGCCATCAAACACCTTCCTTTCGTGTGATTTCAATCTTGAATGATTATTTCTGGTTGATCATTGCTTGTGTTAAAGTGGATGAAACATTAAATAATTTTTTTTTAAATCACTGACATTAACAACCATGTTGTACATGACATGTATAGTTTACATGGGACAAAAATAAATATATATTTTTTCATCAGACCAATTGACCAACGAATTAAGTGATAATATTGGTCAATGCATGATTTACGTCAGACAGATGTCAGATGACCAGCACTTATCTCAGGGTCTGATGTTACATAACTCTTTCTGATGTTGTTTCAAAGTAGTTTAAGAAGATAACTAACTAGCTCCAGTTCATGATAGGAATAAAAACAATCATCATACTCTTTATTAGTAAACAGTTGAACAGAACACCAGGTAAAAAGCCACAAAAGCACACTGCTGGAGAGAAGAATTTAACTTATTTTACTTGTGATTACAAAATTATCCAAATATCCACCACATCCCACATTTATACGTGTGGTTACAAAATGATGATGAATGAACTATTAACTTTAGTCTGCCTTATTATAAGGAGAATGAGTGTAGGTGTTTCATGATGGGAAATTTAGTAGGATCGCACCTGTGAGTTTGAACTTCAGAGAGTTTTAATAAAGACAAAAACTCAGTAAAATAAACCAATGTCTTTCCAGGCCATTTTTCAATTGAAAAATGTCACAATAGTTTGTTAATGCTAAAAATGTATAGTAACAAAACTGTAAAAAATCACTCACAATAGGTTTTTAATGCTAGAAAATTTATAGTAGTAACCATAAAAAGTCATTCAAGATAGGTTGTTAATGCTAAAAATACCCTAAATTTTTTAGGATAACACCTGTGAGTCTGAACGTCAGAAGGTTTTATCACAACAGCCTAAAGAAGGGTCCAATTCTAGTGCAAATGGGGTATTCTTCTTTGTCCACCCATTTTGATCAATCCTGATCCAAACAATACCAAAGTAAGATCCTTTACTCTTAAGTCTCACGATCCAAACAATATTTCAATTCATACTACTGCAAATTATGTGAACAATATCTTATTTTACATGGTATATATGAATATACCATATTGTCCAAATTTTACGAGGTACAAATTTTTACGAGGTACAAAGTTAACGTGGTTTTGAAAATTTTACGAGGTACAAAGTTAACATGGTTTTGAAAATTTTACGAGGTACAAAGTTAAC
>JANTOQ010083492.1:6096-16870 GCA_027564595.1 Bythotiara depressa | reverse complement strand
GACGGTAAGAATGTGACATGCTTATGATATTTACGGCTAATGTGCTTTGCATTTTTTATCAGACACCGCACGCTTTTTTATAAGGACCAGTAACATTTGGTTCAGGCTCAGTGTTCTTAACAGTTTTAAAAACATCTGATTTGATCTGTTCTCAATGTTTTTACTCATAAAGGAGAAATACACTTTAATACTCGCCTGGTGGTGTGTATAGTTGTTTTCAATGACGGTAGTAGTGACCTTTTAAAGGTGAACGATTTTGATGACATTTAGTTGGTTAGAGAAAACTAAGAAGAGTATTTATTAATCCATGGCGGAGAACTTCGTAACTTTGGTTAGTGCATGTTACTGTCGTCTCCTACGTTTTTTACTTATAGTAGGTTTACACGATGCAATTTTTAAGTTATTTAGAAAACTAACATTCTCTAGTCTTATACCCTCCTTGGTCTTACGGACTTCAAACTTGGTCAGATGATTAATTAAGACAATGCAATCTTAAAGAGACAAGTGACCACGCCTGTCGATGTCGTCATCAAATACATAGGTCCTGTTTACATGACATACCTTTTAGAAATTATAGAAAAGTAACATCCACTAGACGCACGAACTTCAAAATATAAAATCTTTTATCTTTATAGAACACCTGTCAATGACGTTGACAAGAAGTTTGGCCTTGTTTTACACAATACTTTTCCTTTTTTTTTTTAGCTGTTTGGACCTCAAACATCGCCAGATGACTAATTAAGACGACATAATGTTAATAAGACAATTGATCGCACCTGTCAGCGACCTCTCACATACTAAGGCGATGTTTAGATTATACAATTTATAGAAATTTTAGACATGCAATATCCATTATCCGTACGAACATCAAATTTGGTCAGATGATTGTTTAAAACTATACAATCTTAATGAGGCAATTGATTGATCACGCCCGTTGGTGACGTTATGATATACTTCAATATAACACTATGTAGATAATGTAGATAATATACACACGTAATACAATTTTAGAAAAGTAACATATTCTAGTTGTATGGATAACGAAATCTTTATGTGACAATTAATTCTGCTTAGTTGTAGAAACTTTTGGTTAAAACGTTATTTTCGCGTTTCATGCTAATTTCAGACAGAGGTCAAGTGCTCTCTAACGTTACTAAATAATATCATATTTGGGATCTGCTTAATAATTTTTGCTACTGGGAAGAAGAAGTGACGTTCACTCTCCTACTCGGAGGTTTCTTCAAAAATGTGCCTTAAGGTATTTGTATGTGCTTCAATCTTAGCCAGATTGAAATACAACAGATATTTCAATTCCACATGGCAATACCATTTATCGACCAATGTAAAAGCAAGATATTTTGACTCCATAACACATCATGGCCGTTTATATTTACCATCGATCTTCAAGCGCACAGCGTTTCTTGTTTGTTTTTGTTTTTGTTTTTTCCTTCTAGGACCTTTAAGTTGCCGAGCCTCAGTTTGATCTTAACCCTATTTCTACTGGTGGTGGTGGTGGTAGTGGTGATAAACTTCTTATTGGAAACTTTCATGTACTTTATCTCAATTATATTTCCAATACGTCAGTTGTTAGTGTTCTTATCGAGAAATACGGTAGTAGTCCAGTGTATGTAGAGCATAGTACTAATAGTAAACCGAAACTCAACTCGTACTACGACCAACCGTACCCTATAATTTGATCTAATTTTTGTGCACAATAAATAGCTTAAGACTGACCAACGCCTGTGTGAATACAATCATCTTCTGCAAATTCGTTTTATGGATACGTAGAGGAAATGGGATAAAACATATATCTAGGATTGCGGAAATAACCAATAAATGACAAAAAACATTAATAATTTCTCCAAACGTCTTCCAATTTCTTGATAAGTAGTATATGACATCATTATAAATATATTGATCTCATATATGATATCGTAAAGAACAGGTACGTTATTCACATCTAACTCTCAAAACAGACCCTTGAATTAATAACAGTCTTTTAGCGAGATTACAGCAATGACTTTTATCCTTGTTTTCTGTGATTCACACATACGTATTTATTCTTTTAATAATTTTACCAATAAAAATATATTTTACTTAGTACTTTTAGTTTTAAAACCTTTTATTTGTAACCGGTCTTTTGTTGATAACAGGAACTTTTCGTCCCTGAAAAGGTTAATATGTATAACGTTTTCCCTCATATCAAAAAGGGAAAAAGCGCTGGGGACGAGGGTGCCGGTATAATTATGAATTTAATAAAAATAATAAATAACTCCTAGACTTTTTTCGTCCTTGAAAATCCGGCCCATCATATTTCCTGAACCGCTTAAAATGATTGACATAAAATATATACATGAAGCAATATGTACAATGGACAAATAATGATGTTAAAAAAGCTACAAGATACTGCACACTACTCATCATTTTAGTGTTAGAAGAAATTTCATTTTGATCAAGTACGAACATTTTTTTGACTAATCGAATTGCGTGAACTATTCTAATCTTTAGTTTAGAATCGGATTGGGCTTACTTTTGGATCACGCTTACTATTGGATAGTAAAAAAGTGTTAATACATACAAACCTTTAACTAAATATTTTACGTTTTGTTTATAATGTTTATGCTTATGATGCTTATGGTGTTTATGCTTAAATAGTAACTTCTTTCGTACTTACTTCATCCTTCCCCCTGCGAAACTTATGCATACCTCTACACTTACATTTATTTCTTTTTTGGAAAAGCGCTTACTTTCGCGGAGCGCTTACTTTCGGGAATTTTTTAGTAGCTATTAAAAATTACGCTTACTTTCGGATTGCGCTTACCTTAGGATCACGCTTACTTTCGGAACTTTACGGTATGTGTTCATGAATATGTATTATAGCATGAAAATGCAAAAATCAAAATTCGAAGGATTAATGCATCCGATATTGGATAGAGGTCTTGTTGTCAGATCAAATTTGATTAGGAAATTTATCTGAGAAAATCTGGTCTGTATAATAATGACTTAGCCTGTTCTGTTAATTATTTCATTTTTATTTTCATAATATATAACTATACAAAAAATTACAATGAAAACAAAATTAAAAAAAAACATATTTTGTTTGGTATTGCCCCCTGTAAACTAATAGCTTACCACCGGAAAACTACATGGGCTTTCGGGAAAAAAATAAATATATATATATATAAACTCAACAGGAAAATAAATTATGGCTCATTAGTTGCCCCTCCCTACCCATGCTTAATAGGGTTAACTATATAATGCATAGAGTCCTTGGAAAGGAATCAAATCATTGGTCATTTCTTTGCTATTTTGCTATTTCCAGGGGGTTAATTATTGCAAAAGTAATGTAAAATAAATTTGGTAAAAGCTGATAAGGCCCCCTGGTTCCTTGTAAAATTATAAAGGGTTCCACTGTGAAGTTTAATATAACCAGGAGGTTAAATCATATTGAAAATTTTATTTCATTCTATAGGTTATCATGTTCCACATCTTATTATAACTAACATTCTCGATCATGGATCTAAACAGAACGGAAATTTATTCTGCAAAGTATCAAGAATATCTGCATTCAATTTCTAAAGCTATCGAGAGTAGCAATGACGTCACTCAGTTGGCTGATAGTCTGAAGAATTTCTTTTGTCAATTAGACAAAAACGATTTGGTGATTGACAAAGACAAAGACAAAGACAATGCGATTGACAAAGATCAATATGATCAAACATTGTTTGAACTACAGAACGAAAGAAACATACTTCGTGGTGCCGTAGCATATATAATAAATCACGTGCTAACATTAGGTAAGTTTTCATAATGCGGAAAACAACTGAATGAAAATCTCTCACTATGTTGATCCTCCGGTATAAATTCTCAAACGGAAAAATGTTAGGGGATTAATTTAGAGGATATACTGGAGCAATCCGTGCCGTAATTTCCTGGGATTAGTTTTACGACGTCAAAAACTTGTAGTATAATATAACATATATATAAACAAAGTGTCATTGTAATAAACCTATTTATTCTTCTACAATGTTTGACAAGAAATACTTTTACAAAACGTTAAATGATGATGTTATATTATTGCACAATGTGCCTTGTTGAATGAAGCTCGTGTCTTCATTTTCACACTTTTCTATAGAATTTAATAAATAGAGTAAATAAATATCAAATATAGAAAAAATATGTCGTGTATATTTTAACCAGCTATCTGTTGGTACAAAAGGATAGCGGTTTTTCGTTCTTCAAGAGAGTTGTTTTCTGGTAAAAGCGATATAATAATGTATCGAGCAAGCATTCCAGAAAAACTGATGCCCTTTACATAAAAACAACAAAACAAAACAAAACAAACATCCAATTAGGTGATTAAAATTTTAGTACTGTCAAAACTTTATGAGCCCATTTTCGAATTCTATCGAAATGTGTGTGAAATGAACCTTTAGCCTATTTGAAGCAAATAGATGTGTCACTTATCAAACGTTCTTGGAAAAGCGCTTCTTATTTTCTAACAGAGCAATCATAAGATCGGTTTCTTCATGCAAAGTCTTACATCTCCAAAACGGTAAGAAAGTTATCATGATAAAAAATCACAGCATTTGCTTTAAGGAGAAAATCCAACCAACGAAAATTAATCTAATCAAGGTAGTAGACAACTGCAGGGCTCGTTTCCAGGCAGAAGAAGAATTAGAGGAAATCGCGGTTCGCATGCGCTTTACGTATGAATAATTACGGCTGAATTGTTCTGACGTTTTTTAAAGTCCAGAAAAATATTGTAAATGTAAAAATGTATTATGATAATACGCATTATATTTTAGATTATGATCACGAGGAAAGGAAGATCGTTCTTGCCGAGATAGTGAGCGTATTTCAAAGTGCTTTTGAAACTTCGGATTTTGGTCTGAAGATGATGCAGACGTCTGAATTGGCGCGCGATCTGTTGGGTGAAATAAAATTGGTGCTTGAAAAAGATGGAAGCAGAAATGAAGAAACAGTTGGAATGCAGAAAAAGATTGAACATTTTTTCCAAATTTCAAACAGTGGTACTGAATCGTTCATATTGCTTCAAGAACAACTAAAAAAATCATTTCAAAGTCTAAGAGCAGATGGTATAATGTCTTCCAAACTGGAGTCTGGCTGCAAGAAAAATCAAATTGAACTTTATAAACAATCAGTAAAGATGAAATATTTTGGCAGTTTATCTAATGACAAATTAAAGGAAATAGGTGACGAGATTACTGCAAGGCAAGACGAAAACAGAAGATTTCGTAAAACAATTGACGATACCTCCAACAAAATAACAGATTTGATCGCAGAGCTGAAGGATTCAAACAAGCAGTCATCATTTCTTCAAACACAAATTAATATTGTTGACGAAACTATTACCGAAATGGAGAAATGTAAACGTCGTACTGATGAAGATTGCTTAAAACTGGAGACAGAATTAAATGAAAAGCAATCATGTTTAATGGAGCAATTAAAGAACATCGACAAAGAGTTGGAACGTAACCTACAACATCATCAAAATTTGTTAGAAAGAAATGAAAACTTTAACGAAGCGGTAGAGGAACTTGCTATTTGTTGTTCTAACTTTGAAGAGCAAGAAGCTATCATTCTCGAAAAATATGACTTATCAAAACCAGAAGAAGACATTTTAAACCAAGACACCATCGACCAAAACCTTGTAAGAGCAGAGATAGAAAAACTAAAATACGATAAAATGAAGCTGCAAGCAGAAAAGACGACACTAGAAGATGAATATGAAACACTTACAATTGATCTAGAAGATATATTTACGTTAAATAAACAATTAACGAACGAAAATATTTATCTACAATCTAAATTAGAGGATCTTTCTTTGAGCAGGTTGGGTGAAGCAAATCTTTCAGGAGTTGCAAATACTGTTACATTCCAAAGTGCTCATGATATAACTATCCCTGATGAGGAATATGTTAACGATAAATCTGTTATTACAACTGAGAACAATGAAAGTAGCGTGACAGAGAAAACAGCTTTGGATGTAGAAAACAAACACCTCAAAGGACGAATTGGAGAATTGGAGCAACTCATGGCGGATATAACTATAAAGAACGAGCATCTGCTGAATATACATAAAAAGGCGCAAGCAATGCACGAAGAAAACAAAGAACTATTGGACGAAAACAATCAACTACAGGAAGAAGTAGACAACTTAGAAGAACAAATGAAAAGTAGTAATCATACAGAGCTAGAAGGAAAATCTAAAGCACTGGAGGAACAAGTAAAACAACTCGTAGAAGAATCCGACCAGTTGAAGGAAAACTTTCTAAGTCTTAAGGAAGCAAGGAGACCGAGAATAATTCATATAAAAACGTTGAACTCAGATATTTTGAAACTAGATAAAGCAGAGCCAAACAATATAACAGACAGCCAGAGTGCTTTGGAAAAGTCATTAGTAGATGAAAAAGATAAAACAGTTTCATTAGAAAAACGTGTTAAACATTTACAAAATGTGAACGCACCATTGATATCTTTGTGTAGGAAAATAGGCATTGATAATCTAAAACCTATTGAAACTTACAATGTCACTATAAAAGCTGAGCATGGACAGCAATTAGTAAACTCAACAGGTTTTTCAATTACAAACAAAGAACACGAAGCTATAAAGGCTCGAGTTACTAAGTTAGATGACATATATAAGATTGACACTTCAAACGAACAAGAACATATTGTAGATGAACTAACAGCCATGTTGCAAGAAAGCTATAAGCGCTGTGATGATATGAAGGTGAGACAAAAACAGCTAAGAAATCAGTTAATAGAAATAAAAAACGAACTTCACTCGAGGCAAACTAATGGTGTAATTACCATACAAGATGAATTATTGGAACAGGGTTCAAAAGAAGACTTTAAAGTATTATGTAAAACACTACATGATATGGATATTAGTCGACTGGATGACGATGTATTATATGCTGTCAATTTCCAAGCTGCCACAGAATCAGGTAAGTAATACAACACGTGACATCTACAACATGATTGTTGCCATTTTCGTGTGAAAATGTATCCCAAGAAATATATAACTTTAAGTAAGAATTGCAGCATTAATGCAGTTTAAAATCCTCATTTGGTAATAATAGATAGGACATTAGTTTCTATCTAATAACTGAGTTTGGTGAAATGAAATTAAAAAATACGGCAGCAACTTAGTATTTATATACTCCTAGTTGGAAAGAGTGATGACATATTTTAACACAATCTGAAGTTATTTGCTATAACTGTGCATTTTTGTTTGTTTGGTTTCATAGTTTGAAATTCTGAATTTCTTTACTGCTTACTGAGCTTTTGCTTAGATCTGCCACACAGTGGTAACGAGAGGAACGCTATGTGTACGCCACAAGCAATATCAGTTATACAATACATTAAACGACATTTTCATTATAGATACGAAGAGGCGGCCAAGCAGGGCTTACCAGAGTTCAAGTACTCCACTAAGTTTTGCTTCCATAAAAAAGATAATTAAAAATACATATCTCAATCAATTCACAAGTTCAACACATGTAAAAGGAAGATCGATTATTAATACAGTTATTGAGCCAATACATGAGGATAACGCCTTTTTAGAATCAATACTCTTTCACGATGGTTCAGCTCAGTTATCAAGTATGAAGAGAGGGAGTGTGTTAAAAGATAAAGAAGATGTTGAAAGGTTGCTTCGAATAAGTAACCGAGAGAAGGAAGAATTGATAAAGAAAAATAAGAAATTGAAGAAGGAGTTAAACCATTTACAAGAAAGCAAGGGGGAATTTTCAGTCGATATGAAAAAAGGCGATGATGAAATATTGCTAAGAGAAGAACTAGATGAAGAAACTAATTTAAAGATAAACAACTATTGTGAAGAATCAAGTACAATTGAAGAAATAGAACAAGCATATAAGTTGTCAGAAGCTAATTGTATATTTTTGGAAAGAAAATACAGGGAATGCGAAAACAGATTAAAAAATATGGAATCGTTGATAGACCAGGGAAGAGAGAATGTTATAGACGAAAGGGAGAATTCAGAATGTCTAAAGCAAGAGCTTATGGAACTGGAGAAAAAATATAAAGAAACAAAAAAACTTGTTCTCGAATTAAAGAAAGATATTGAATATATAGAACGAGATTTAGAATATTGTAAACATCAATTATTAGATAATGGAATTGACATTGAAGCAGAGCAGCAAGGACTAGTCGACACGAGACGTACAATCAGTGAAAGTGACCAACTTTTAAGTTTGAAGGGTGATCTAGAACTATTGGCGAATGAGAAAGAAAGTCTATTCCTTAAATATGAGAGTTTAGAAGCAAAATTGAAATTTGTAGAAGCAGAGAAGAGGTATGCACAGAAGCAACTGAAAAAAGAAATGAAAAAAGGAAACCGAGAGGACGTGCAGAGCTTTACAATAAAGAAAGGAATTCCACAAGAAAATAGAATGGAAGATATTATTATTGAAGGGAGGGAAAGATCAAACAGCTATACTGAAAAGGATGTCAAGGAACATGGACTGGCCAAAAAGTTTAAGAAGATAGAAAAAGAAAACCATTATCTACACAACGAAATAGAGGAACATAAACTCAATAATAATAAAATCAAGCAAAGCTCACGACTACAGTTAATAGAGGTGGAGGCACTAAGAGCAACAAATACTGAATTGCAAAGTAAATTAATAGAACTGGAACGTGATGTGCAGATGTATCAAAGCAGCCCTTCTGTGCGCCGAAGAAAGGAAAGTGTAACAGCAAAACATCTGGAGGAAAAGGTACAATTAATTGAAAATCAAAGCAGGAATGCTGAAAATGGAGAAATTATATATCAAGAGTGTGAAGAGATTAGAGAGGAAGCGATTATGCTGGCTCATGAAAACGAAGAAATCAAAGAATCCAACGATATGCTTTTGAAGCGAAACTTTGTCCTACGAAGAGAAAGCCTAGCTGCTGGTAAAACAATAAAACAGATTGATATATTGAAAGAAATGTTAAACAATTTAGAAAACGAAAACGCTGTTCTAAAGTTAGAGAACATTAAATCTTCGTCAGAAGTGCAACGGAGAGATGCTTTCTCAAGACGTGTTAGTCAACAATGTGAT
The DNA here is from genome assembly GCA_027564595.1 of Bythotiara depressa. Lineage (NCBI taxonomy): Eukaryota > Metazoa > Cnidaria > Hydrozoa > Anthoathecata > Bythotiaridae > Bythotiara > Bythotiara depressa. The sequence goes on along the minus strand of JANTOQ010083492.1, from coordinate 7,775 downwards.
ATTAAGTTTATTGATGGTAGAGATATTGGAAAACGTATCCATATATTTGCAGTTAAAGCAACTCAAACAGAGTTTGAACATCAAAAAGATAGTTGTTTACTGTATGATGAAGGCAACATTGATGACGTAGAATCAGAGGAACTTCATCTTATTATTGAAGAGTTGACCAAAAGAAATTCTGAATTTAAATCAAGAAGCTATCGTTTAGAAAAAGATGTTGTCAACTTAGAAGAGATCAATGAGAAACTTTTAGCAAGAAACGGTGAGTTAAAGAAACAATTAGATACACAAATTGACTTTACTACCAATGCATCTACAAACAACTCTATGGCATCAAGTTTTGAAACAGACGGGCCAAGCCTTGGAATTGATTTTTTCTATAAGGATAATATCCTGGATGAGTATGAAAGAGCCGAGTTAGAAGAACAAAATAAAACATTAAAATACGAGAATAAAATGCTGCGTGAAGATCTTGAAGAAAATGGAAAGGGAATAGAGGAAGTCAAATGGGAAAACAAAAAGGTAAGTATAAAGCTAGAAAACCTGGAGAAACAGAAGAATGAATTGATATTAATTCTTGGTGAAATCAAAGGGGATAACTTTGCAGATGAGCTCATACAAGATTTAGGTATCGAAAACAATCCCAATAAATCACAAAGAGATGTTATTATCATCAAGACCGATGAACGTTCCCAAATTCACGAGTCAACAGATGCCAAGGCGTTGGATGAATCTCGCAAACAAGTAGCAGACCTTTTAAGGAAAAACAACGAATACAAGGCAACGATTGATCACTTAGAAAGGCAGGTGCTACAAATGGACCAATCATCGACCAGTAAAAGTTCCCAGGAACGATTTTCCAGTTCTGAAAAACAAAACGAGACAGTTGATGAGCTTTTCGAAGTTAAATTTCTTTTAGAATCGAATGCTGAGTTTGTTACTACAGATGAAAGTCTCGATCAAAATCACAACGATCATTTAGATGACATGGAAGATTTTAAGAGTTGTATTCAAGATGGTGAATTGACATCCGTCATGGACGAGTTGTTTAAAAAATACAACGAGAACCTAGATTACGAAGACACAACAGATGAAAGTGAAGAGGAATATGTCATGGAGAGCATTCTAGAACAACCAATTGTGACTGTAGCTCATAACGAACCTGCGATGAAGGTAAGCAACGTGGTTAGATTCCGAGCTAAAGAGCATATTGAAATGGCATTGGATACATGCGAAGCAAATCTACAAGAGTATAAAGAAAAAAATGAACTTCTATCAACAGAGTTAAATGAACTTCGAAGGAAATTCGAGCATATCAAACACGAAAAAGAAGTAGCAGAGAATACGTTAGTAATCGTTCAAAGGAACTATACCGATTGCGTTGCTGCTCTTGAGGATCAAAACAATGAAGTAGAAAACCTAACAGCAAACAAAGATGAAATGGAAATACAAGAGAGTAATTTAAGGGAGGATATGGTACAGCTAGAATTCAAATTAAATGAAGAAATATGTATGTTTAACGAAACGAAACACTACAACGATGAACAAAAGCAAAGAATTGATATGCTTCAAAAAGAAGTTGAAGATTATAAGCACATAGTAGAAGAACAAGAAGCAATGATAAAATCACACGAAGAAAATCAGAAAGTTTTATCTTCTAGAATAGAACATTTAACAGA
>JANTOQ010083381.1:1848-16874 GCA_027564595.1 Bythotiara depressa | reverse complement strand
CTCTCTCTCTCTCTCTCTCTCTCTCTCTCTCTCTCTCTCTCTCTCTCTCTCTCTCTCTCTCTCTCTCTCTCTCTTACCCAACTAGTGTTTCCAGCGCCACAGTCTGAATATATAAACGGAAAACATTTCCGTCTCGTTGTGTATACTAATAAAAACTTAGTTGTTGCTAAACACTTCAAGGGTTGTTGCAAAGCACTTCATAGGGATGTGAATTAGTGCTTTGAGATTAAAAATGGGCTACAATGAGCCGCGACATTGTTTGAAACTGTTTGACAGTGTTCACGAAACCTGTTAGAATCATACCTAGAAGTATGGTTTCATATGAGAAATCGCGGAAAATGTTCTTCTTCGATACAAAACCCAGGTGTCCAAATGTGAGTCATACGAGACGCAAGAGCGTCTTATAAATAAAACTCTGCGTGTCTTAGGGTACCTTACGAGATCTGAAGTGAAGTCAAACCTATTTGAGTTGTAATAAATTCCGCTCGGCTAATTTATTTTGATTATTTACATTACTTTGTCCGAAAAGAGACTCAAACCAATTTGACATTCACTTCCTTGAAATTGACATTAAATTTCAAAGTACATAGAAATTATCTGTAAACAAAATGAAACCGAAAATAAAACGATCAACGCAGGTGCAGAACAAAATACATGTGTAGTTCTCATTAGGTAAGCATTTGTTACAGATTTTACGACCGCAATGAAAACACAGGTAAATCGGACTGATTGTCAATGCCGCTGGAGGAAAACAACTCTGAATTAACTTCAACTCCCATGCCAAGTCCGCCTTTATATCGTGAAAAAAAAGTGTTTAAATTTACACAAATTTATGATTAACACTGTCCCATCACTCAGTAAGCATACTTGAAGCAAGTGTTTATGTGCACGAGGGTGATGGACGAAAATTGTTTATGTAGAAGAAGTGTTTTCTACTTCAGCCTTGTGTTAAATTATTAACTACTTGCATATACAAATTGTTACCTAGCATTTTTTGTAACACCACGGGAAGTTAAATAACACTTTTCTGTCCCCTTGTTTATCCACACTTTCTAATTGTGTTTTCCTAGTTTCATAGGAAGTTAGCTTTAGATTCGAAATAAATTAGAATTTAGAAAACGTTTTTTGAAAAGTATAATAAACAATGGTTGGTAAAGAAAGTCAATAACATTTTTAGAAATTCAAATTAATTGCTCGCAGCAACTGTTAGTTATACGTATCCCATAACAACCGTAAAGTTGTATATGCTCAAAAGCCCTAGGGAGAAAAATAAAAAAAGTTTACGTGTGATGCAAATTATTTTATTTGGTTTTTAAAATTTATAATTTTTTCTCAAGGACCGTGCTTGCAGATATCACTGGTTAATTGTTACAAATAACTTTTGGATGCACTGGATGATATTTTGATCGATTATTACTTGTTTATTAGAGACTTGGTTAAAAGACATTTTCATTGGGGGTGTGTCTAATTGGAAATTAACTCAATGTTCTTGTTAAATAATCGCCAGATTTTCTTAGGTCTAATCAATGAAAGGTATTGAGTAGCACAATGTTGCATATTTCATTAGGAGCATCATTAGTAAAGAAGATGACTTAAACAATCCAATTAAGAAGCTCGCCTACAGTTTCATGTCTTCATAATTAATTCATTAAATTAAGCCTTCATGTAAAACTTTATCAAAGACATTAGATATGTTTAGCTAGAAACACTTTAACATCACTTTAACACCACGATCACCATGAACTTCTAGAGGAAAAATGCTGCCAAAGACGAGTGCGAATAGATAATTATAAGCAGTGGGTGCAGTTTCTAAAAAGGATTATTACATCATTGTTCAGTTTTCGTTACCAGTACTAACGATCTTATGCGACATCAAGGTTAAACGTGTCTTCCTTTTATTTCGTGCCACTAACTTTCTCTTCTATCAATTTTACCTGCGCAATAAGTGCTTTCAATATCGTACCTTGAAGATTAGTTTCTGTTTTCAATGCTAGAATTTGATTTTCCAACGTCTTTATGTACATTTGAGTTCTTTCTCTTGTCGCTGAAATCATTTTAACGATATTATCGATCATTTCTGAAACGGTAGGTTCTAAATCGAAGTCACATGTCTACCCTTTAATATTACATGTCTCCTTAAGCTTTAAAAACCACGTGTCTCCTTAACCCTTTAACCCTATTAGTACTGGGGTGGGAGGGGGACTTCCGCCCTCAGTGAACTTTTATTTATTATTCCGAAACTGCTTGAGCTAGTAAGCCAAAAAATTTTTTTGCTACAATCTTATAGGTAGAAAGATTAATAAGGTGATTTTTATAAATATTTGTTTCCGTTGCCATGGTTACCGGAATATTAACAGGTGGTAACATTGAAATGTTGCAAAAAAACGTTTTTTTAACTATGTCATATTATATATAATTTTGTTAAAAATTCTGTGCTGATTTCAAAAATGATACTTTTGTCATCCGAATTGAACAATTTAGGCAATAGGGTGACAATAGTAAGACAATGAAAATTGACGTTTTCTATTGATTTGTGACGTCATGTGTTTTGTGACGATGTCAAAATGAATTTTTTTTCGCCAAAACGTTCCTTTCATAATAGTTAACAACTGTGCCAGTATTACAGAGCCCCAAAAAGCCCAGTACTAATACGGTTAAAAGAAAATGTTATGGAATAGAGATTCTCATAGGAAAATATTTAACGGTTCTCGAAAATATTTATATTTGTAGAAAAAGCCTACTTAAAACTTGTAACATAATCACAAGTAATCCTCCATTTATAACACTTATTTTATATACCAATAATAAGTAACAAAGCTGACTAATACATATATTTTTTCATATACATATAATTTCAGCAAAACACTGAGGGGTTTGGGACTAGTTGAAAATACAAATTTTTGCAGCAGCATCAGCTATATAAGAAACGTTTTATAAAAAAGATTTTGTATGTGACGATGAAAGGTTTTTCCATGTGACGATGTCACTTAGTTTTAAACAATCTTAACTTGATTTTCATGGTATACACTATACGTTAAATACATTGTTAATAATTTCATGGCAGATACCATATTTATTCCACAATCCTCCATAACCTCCCCAGAATATTAATAATAAAATTTTTTCCCAGGAACTGTACATGTTTCTCATTTCATATTCATTTCCAACTACACTGTTTGTTTATTGTTCTTAGGGCCTCTAATGATGCACACAATTCCTGTCATTGAGTTTACGACCTCTAATGATGTATTTACGCAATGCATACCAGTCAGTTAGCAGGTCTAATAAATTAGTTTTATCAAATTAGCAGTCGTCTATCAATGTATTGTCGGGAAGTTAGAGTATTGTTTTCTTTGGGTCTTTTAAAACCATTATACTTAAAAATTATACCTAAATTATACAAATAAAGTTTTATTACACCCTGTACATCTAGCAGTATTTTTCCTAAAATGTTTGAAGTTTTCCTCAGTTAAATACTATATATACCAAGTAGTTATAAAAAGCTAATCAACTCAAGGAAGCAGGGAAATTATTTCAAGCAAATCAAACGTCGAAATAAGCGACTGGCGAATTATTGGATGTCAACTGCAAAGCTCCACAAAACCTACTGCGTCTTTTTCATACATTAATGTACAGCATCTAGTTTCATGTTATCCTGTTCAGCTTACAGATTACCTGGATGGGCATTGCTGTTAATTTAGCTCAAAATCCAAATTCTGGATATTTTTGTAGTTATAAAAACTTACTAGGTTTGGTAATGGGTTTCTTCATTTTGCTGATGGTTTTCTCGAGCTCTTCATAGTGGTTTTCTGGACCATCACTGTGATAGTCGTTCTTCATTCTTTTGTATATTTTGTCTTCTAGACCATCGTCTTCTTCCATCTCGTCCATGTATCTTGCAAGTTCTTAACAGATATATATTTACAAAGTTGCTACATATTCATTTTATACAGAAACTTCAACGTTCTAACTATGTTTAATGCTTAAACATGCCTCCTGGTTATATTAAACTTCCCATTGGAAACCTTTATAATTCTATGAGGAACCAGAGGAATCAGCTTTTACCAAATTTATTTTACATGATACTACTAATAATTTACCCCTTGGAAAAAACGACAATGGTAAAGATATGCCCAATGATTTGATTACTTTCCGGGGTATACACTAAAGGGTTCAATTAACTTTAAAGGAGGGTTAAGCACACTTTTCTTGTAGCAGATACATAATTTTTCTTTAAAAGAAAAATTTACTGTGGAAAGAAGGACCCTTCAGCATGCTAAAATATTATGTCACCAGTTGTCACAAAATTTTAGAGCTTGAGTATAATTTATTGGTATAATTTTTTTCTTCTCGAAACATTTTGTATTGTAATTGCGATTAAAATACCTGTAAACACCACTTGGCAAATAACATTGATTCATTTTAAACCATGTAAAGTGGAAGTTGATTTTTATAAGACATACAGTCGAATCACTCTAAGACGGACATACTATAAAGTGGACAGCTCGTTAAGACGGACAGAAAGTCTAGTAACGGACTGTTTTCTTAATGAACTCTCATAAGGCACTCTCTATAAGGTGGACAGTTATAAAGTGGTCACTCATTAAGACGGACGGTACTTTTATGCACCAAATGACATTTTCCACCCAAATGAAACTTTATAAAGCGGACAGGTGTAAAACATGAAAAAATGTAGAAAATGGCATGTATTTTTACTGATTATTTACAACATACATTTGTTTGTCATGTTTTCTGTCTTACTAATTGTTTTGTTAATTAAGTTCTTCTCCCATTCTACATCCGGCTTGTTGGTTGTTTTAATAATTTGAAGTAATATATGTGCTACAGTTAATGTCTACCAAAAGAAAGCTTGTGTAATGTTGTAAAATGTGTCATTTTTAACTCCAGTACAAACTGCGAAGGCAAAAATATAAGGAGGGTTTAGGTTCTAGTGCCATTTTAGACCAAATTTGATGGACTTCCTGTAAAGCGGACACTTCGTTAAAGCGGACACTTTTCTTATGCACGAATGGTGTCCGGTTTATAGAGATTCGCCTGTTCCACCACGTAGCGTCGCAACCCATCCTCGCGAAAAAATAATATGAAATAATAAAATTTAAAATTGTCTTTTAATTATGATAATCATAAATAAAACTTTCTTGAGCGAATCCTCGCGAATAAATATTAAGATAATCAAAAAATATAAAACTCGGTAAATAATATGATAAGCATAATATTTCAAAATCGAATTGCGTCAGGGTTACGTCATTTTTTTAATTATTATCCTTCTTTTTTTTTCATCCATCCCAACCCCCTAAATAGTGAGTTATATATAAAGTTATTGCTTTTGTTGTGCTTGTGGCGCACTCAGAATGACTTAGAATAAATTTTTAAGGTTACATTTTAATTGTTTATTATAATTCCGAAAGTTCATCGATTATGAAATATTATGATTATCGTATCTTATCGCATGGATATGTTGAGCGTCGGCATTCGAATTTCATTTAATTAATAAGCTTTTAATGCTGCATCAAGGTGGCAATTCGTAATTAAATACAGTTTATACGCTTTTATTTTTAAAATGCGTAACATGTGGAAAGATTCCAAAAATAATATGTAAAAGAAAAATTAAGTACCTGTGCTACAAGAAAGGTTAATAAATGTTTTCCTCGCATGTTATTAAGGTGAGCTTCCACACAAACGTTTCTTGTAGCGCAGGTACATAATCTTTCTTTTACATAAAATTTTGGAAATCTTTCCACACCGTTACGTATAAAATAAAGCCCATGCTGCGTATGTTTATCCCGTAGCGAAGCACGATGAAAAGGCTGCAGCAGCGTGTATAATTTTGGCGTACGTAATGGACGAAGATCAGTCTAGTAAACTAATCTCTTTTCCTTTCTTAATCTTTATTTTATCTCGTTTTTAATTTTGAAAATTTATTCGGCACAATATAACAATAACGGAAATTGTTGCCGTAAGAAAAGTCAGAGTTTCTTGGTTAAACGAAGATGTTGGGAAAAATAAATAAGAAAACCAGTATAAAGCCGTGGCTACAGAATATGTATGAAAAAGCCTGTTCTAATATCGTCGCTTAGCTCCGACTATATAGAAACATACCAGGTAAAGAAAATGCGATTTAGAATACGGTGTGCCTCAACCTCGTCCCAGGGCCTCTTTCTCTTTTGATATCGGAAATATTGTCTTTTGATATCAAAAAGAGAACGAGGCCTTGGGGACGAGGTTAGTGGTGCTCTAAAAGGAGAAAAAAGAGAATGTGTCAATGTTTTGCTCAGCAACTTAGTTATAAAAAATAAATGTGTAAAAAATGTATCTTAAAGTAGCAAAAAAAAAAAAACGTAGCATTAAAAGTAACGTGGTATATTCATATATGAACACATATGTCTTTAAAAGCAAAATTCCACTTGATATGGTTTAAAATGAATCAACATCTCTGTCCAAGTGGTGTTACAGATAATTTACAGGTAAATTTAATCACAATCACAATACAAAATGTTTTGAAAATAATTTTTTTTTGCCAATCCTTTACTATAAATCTGACACTCTGAAATGTTATGCCAACAGGAGACATAATATTTTAGCATGCTGAAGGGAACCTCCTTCCACAGTAAATGTTTGTTTTATAAAACATTACATACTTGCTACAAGAAACGTTTGCTAGTGGAAGCACGCCTACAACTCTTTAACAACAATATTTCTTTTGCTACTATGATCCTTCAATACCGGGAGTGATAGTTTTGATATAACTTCTGATTAAATAAAAAAATTATTATTAAGATGTCATCGAATATTTGTTATTCGATACTCCTTTCCAGAAATTAGTAAAATATTAAGTTGTTTTTGTGCGGAATTTATTTCATGGCCTAACTCCTCATTACATAATATGTTAATACCTAAAATTTCATATTGGCATCAGAAATTATTTTACAACTACCGTATTTCCTCCAATAAACGCCGCCCTCTAATAAACGCCGCACTTTCAAATGTAATAATTGAAATAAACGCCGCCCTCCAATAAACGCCGCAATTAAAATGCGGCGTTTATTAGAAGATGTGGGCAATAAAAATACGATATTTAGAGTAATTGTGTTTGTATTCTTTCCTCAAAATCATGAATTTCTAACGAAAATATTGGTAAGTTTTGCTTTCGTTTTTGAAGTTCTGCGTGTAAAACTTGTCTTAAGACTTTGGTAAGGCAGATAAATCTTCCTGGGACAACAAGCCCGATTTCTCTTTTTCTTTTACCATTTACAATAATGTACATTTTTATTTTCTATAACGAAATTCGATTTTTGTAACAAACGCCGCCCTCTATTAAACGCCGCCATCCAATAAACGCCGCACTTTTTTTGCTCTGAAAAAAACAAAAACGGCATTTATTTGAGGAAATACGGTATACGGTATATATATAGCTGAAAACTAGAACTTGTTCTTACTTAACACTTACATATACATCTTTATGGATCGTTCAATTACAGTGCTGATGTCTTTGGAACGGAAGTTGTTCAAGAAATAATGATTTGCCTGTCGTAATCTACGATGAACTATGCGTCGGATAGTGTTGTTTTGATGTCGTTAAAGTGCAACGAATCGCTGCTGCAAAACTGTTGAAACATTTCCACTTTTAGAAACAATGCTTCCGAGTGTAAGGGGTAATATAACCCTTCATATACGTGGTAAGTCGTCCACATTCTCAATTCTTGTTTATTTCTCAATTCTTATAAGTGAGTATATCATTTATTTTTTTATTGAAAGAAAATGTTCTGAATGGACTTATACCATTCTCACTACTGTCTACAAGTACCAAATTACTGTTCCTTCCTATCTTTTCGTAAGCCGCTTAAATTAATTTGATGCTGGCAGGAAAGTGAATGACAAGTCTCCGCTGGAAAATATTTGTCGAACTGTTGGCAACGCTAAAATTTCTCGTTCGCAGCCCCTATTACTCACACAAGTTGAACATACAAATAACTTGCGCTTAGAGTTCCTGGAGGCTTTGCAGCAGAACCTATAAAGATCGGTACCATGCTTTAGTAAAGATAAATTTATTCTCTTCTAAGGATGTGAATTTAAAAAGAGGATAAGCAGTTTTACTAGATATGACCACGGAGCAGAGTATGCACAGACATAAAATATAAAATTAAAATGATTTAATAAGAAAATAATTACCTTTCAAAAGCAGAGGATTCGTATGATGAGAAGTATATCTACCATATGCTATAAAGATAAAGATGCAATTACTTAAGTCCTGTGTGGTGTTTACATAGTAAAAATGTATCTGCTTTATAAGGTTAACATCATTACCGAAATATAAAGAGACGATACCATCTCTGAACAACACAGCCACGACACGATGAAATATAAATGCTTGAACTGTCTCTCACAGAACAGTAAGATTTGTACCTTCATGTTTTCGTAATATGTAAGTAAGTATTTATTTGCTGATATAAACCATAATGCATATATACAAGTCAATAAATAAATAAATAAGGATGTTTTTAAACCAAAAATTAAATGCAAGAATTCAAGAAATTTATATACGTCACTAAGAATCAGCCGGGATAACACAATTTACCAAAAGTTGTCACACGTATTAAGATAAGACATCGAGACATTTATCAAAATTACTAGACAGACGGGCATATTAATAGTAAATGAAAACATCATTGGGCTTATTATTAAGTTCATTGAAATAGTTGTTCTTTAATTCATCTATGGCGTAGCCAGTAAATGTTTGCAACGCAGTCCTGTCGCTCTGTCAGTTTTTTATTTTTTTCATCCATACTTTCCGCAATTTTGACGTTTTCTCGTAAGTTTTAAAACATTCGACCACGTAATGTTTTATACCTCATGTTATTATATATTATTGTATATCTGTTGCACCAGGGGCTTCCGAACTGTTCCGGTAATTATCTGTCGAATGAACAACAATAATTGTTTTACCAAGCTAGCCAATTATCCCGCACAACAGTCAAACATTGCAAAAGAGCCTGTTTAATTCATTTAATTAAAGGAGCTAACTGAGTAAACCATTAATTCTCTTACAATAAAAACTTACCCGCCGGACTTCTAGTAGTGTTTGTTGGTACCCTATCCACACTTTGTCACTTTGTCACTGTAATTTCTATATTTTCCTGACCCATTACGTTTTCTACATTCGTTTTTCTTTGTAAAGGCGGATCTCCACTTCACACGATTTTAAGCGCTTTTGAGTGCGCGCTCGCGTGAACAATTTTTCTCTGCAGGTAATTAATTAAATTTTTATACAAGAGCGATCGGTCGATTCGGGAGTAGGCTCTGAGCCAACTCCCGAAGCTCCAGCGCGCGACACGCGACGTCAGAATTAAAAACAAAATCGTCTGAAGTGGAGATACGCCTTAAGACATTGGTATTTGCGTTCCTGTCAAGATTTCACTTAACAACTACTTTCTTGTTTTTCTTCTTTTTATGTTCTTTTTTTTTTTGCACATTTGAAGAAAAGTTGAAAAACATGAATGAACCCAATATGTTCCTAAAAATGTGTCCAATCTGTTCCAAATATTTTGTCCAATATGTTCCCAAACTTTTGTACAAGATTTTGTACAAGAAGTTATGGAGAGATATTTGGAGTAAACTAGCAGTAGATAACTAGGACGTGGATTGTTTAGGAGACTTGATAAATAGTGTAGAGGTTGAAAAGTAAGAAAGTGTTACAATAAGAAGGTTAAGAAGGTCTTAAAACCGGGAACCAAGCCCAGATATAATTTAGCGATTTTGGTTGAAGACTTTTAGTGTTTGAGTAATGCAAATATTCCTAGTTGGATGACAAAAAGGAGATTAATTTTGATGATTAAGATGTCAGCAAAGGCAGCATTACGAGCAATTATAGAAACCTATTACATGTTTGCCACGAATGTGGACGTTGGTAACTGGTGTTGTGTCGGAAACAAATTATGAGGTCTTAGAGTGGAAGTGGTTGTTGCCAGAAGAAGTGTGTGGAAAGGGAGCAACAGGAATTGAAGGTATATTGTTTATTGGTAAAATGGTACTGAGAGAATTAAAGGTGAGGAAAAATAACATAGCAAATGGATAGAATATAAGAAGGAACATTATATGGTTCTATATTTGAGGAGCGTTTTAGATCTATTTGGAATTACAGATAATGTAAAGCTGTTTTTGTAGCCAGTATGCAACAGTGGAGAACAGAATTGTCATTTTGTAGGAAGATGTGAAGAGAAGTTATTATTAAGGGAGAGATTCCTCAAGGTGATTCTTCGTGGCCACTTCTCTTCATATCATCAATGAGACCACTAAGGTTAATTCTAAGAACGTTTAAGGCTTTTTATGAGTTTAGTAACAAGGACAAATTAAATTATCTGATATATATGGATGATCTAAAACTGTTTTCTACAAGTGAGAAAGTTTTAAACTCATTGGTGTGGATTTTATGAAAACATAGGAATGCAGTTTGTTATAGATACGTTGGTTAGTGTTGAAAAATGACTCAATCAGAAGGAATATATTTATCAAATGAGACAGTGATCAAGTCGTTATCTGAGGAAGAAAGCTATAAGTACTTGGATTTCTTGGAATTAGATTAGGTTTTACATTTTGATAAAATGAGTAGAGAAAATTTCCAAATATTAATATTTATTTTCATATATGTATTTACTACAATCTAAGTTGAATGAAAGGCATGGTATTAAGGAAATTAACAAATGGGTATAGTATATTCTGGCTACTTTTGTTGATTGAACTATGGTAGGGCTTTGCCAGTTGGACCACAAGACTAGGAAATATTTGTACATGTATGGTGTCCTCCATCCTAGAGTGTGTGACCAGCTGATATTTTCCTAGGATTGAAGGGATTTGATTGCAATAAAGGATTGTGGTGACTTGGCAGTGTTAGGTTCGTATAATTGTATTAATGGTAAGGAGAGGTCGCTCGCAGCTACAAGAAGCTATCAGGAAGAAGATGATGAAAGTGTTTCGAACTATAAGAGATGAAATATAACAAAAAGAACGTTTGAGCTTAGAGAAAAGCATTACACGGACAACATTTCAGAGAGCCATCATGTATTGTTAGTGAAGAATTGTGGTTGTAGTTAATCAGGGATCAGGAGTGTTGAAGAATGTGACAGGTGGAAAAATTGTTTTAGCTCAGAGACAAACTCAAACAAAAAATAATTAGGAACTAGACAGATGCTTTGTTTAGACTGTGGAAGTCATCTGACGACTAGAGAATAGGTAAGTATGGAAACTAGTTCAGAAGTAGGTATTAGTAAATATATTATGTTAATTGGATTTTTGTAGGAAGTAAGATTTTAATATTTTAGAAATGTTGTATGAACATGAGCTTGAGGGAGTCTTGAGAATGAGATTATATGCGACTTAACAATTCTGACAGAAAAGGTTGTTTAAGCTAGGAGGCCTGATATGGTTGTGTTGAATAATAAGGAAAGGAACTGTAAGTTAATTGTTGTTGCAACACCTGGTGATAGAGGGATTGTACATAAAGAAGATAGTAAAGTACCTTAGACGTAGCAAGAGAGATTGTGAAAAGTGAAGGTGAAAGTTATACCCATTAATATAGCCTTATGAACAGTGCCTAAAACGTTAGATGGTTATATTAGTTTGTGTGCGCGACACGTGATGCCTTTAATGCAATATGCAAATGTGCTTCTGTGGTGCTGTATTATGAAACGTGCATGTTTGTAAAGCTCTCAAAGCTTAATGCTTGGAGGGAGAAAACAAAGTCTAAGTCTGCTTGTTGTGGCTCGATAGCAAGGTTATATTCCGACTCCGACAAATCACAATGATTTGTTGAACATTACAGAAACAATAATAATATAATTAAATTAATAATTAATATTAATAATTAGAAATAACAGTACGAAAAAAAAGTCCCTTACCTGTGGACAGCAAGACCATGAAACAAACTTTGAACATCAACATGTTTCTTCGTTACCTAATAATGAAGATGTGGAGTCTTATAAGTACATATGGTGTCTTATACAACGTGTTTAAGATATAAGTACATGTTGCGTCTTATAGCACGTGTTTAAAAAGGGGAATTATTTCTATTAGACCTCTCTATAATTATGTCACGTGACTCCACGTCATATTTTCTTTCTTGATGAAAACATGTTCAATTTCAAATTCTTGTGTAAATTTGAGCACCACGCAACAATTACGTAAGTCTTTTTTAATATCGTGTCGCAATCAGCTCAGTTTTCTGCAATTAGTTCAGTTTTATGTTTATCAGGCAGCAATTATTTAAGTTAAGGTTTTAATGGTGTCACATCCAAAAGCCAAAACAAACTTTCGAATTTCCAACTAAGATATATTATTTGAAACGACACAGAAATTATTCGTTTTTCAGCTCAGTTCATTGAACAGTGTTCTGTACTGTATCTACAGTAACCAAGCATTTTCAGTTCTTTTAAAATCCAACGCTGGGTTTTGATGTAACTTCTATCTACAATATGATGCTAAAAATAATTTTCAAAATGGCTTATTGTAACGAATTAACGAATTTAGCCTAAATGGCGCCTTTCAAGACCCAATAGATAACAGTGTTTTTCTTTTATACTGACTAGTTATGCCGAATAAATGTTTATTTCTGTTTATTTCTGTTTGTGAAAGTATAAACAACAAAGGAATTTCAATAAAATTTCATTTCTGTCGTAGCCGCTTCTAAAATATACAATGCAGAAGTTGCATTACACTTTCAATTTAGTTCAACAAAAAGATAATGTGACGACATATGACATTAGATCAACAAAAAGATAATGTGACGACATGTGACATTAAAAGAAAAATCCACCCAATTCAAATTTATTGTCATTTCCCGATGGGTACGTGATAGTAAAACTGTTTTGACGTATTTCTCTCATGTGCGGGTTTACGATTGAAGTGGAATTTTTATTGAATTATTAATTTTTCAGTTTTGTATATTTTATTTTATTTATTTATTTCAGATGAATAGCCATGCTGAGTATATTCCTTAATATTAATAATTATAATAATAAAAATAATGTATTTTAACATATTGCTTTACCTGTAGTTTCAAATACACGCAATAAACACTTCCGAAATGACGTCACACAAAATTTTACTTTCATTTCATATTCGTTCCACGTCAAACAGTATATTTGTGTCAACCATTTCAAAAATATTGTCATTTCATAAAGTATCAATTATTTCAAAAAGTATATTTCCTTCCATCATTTCAAAAAGTATATACGTACTGGTCATTTTAAAACCATGCGAGAACCAAGTAATTTTTAGAAATCAACTTAACTATGCCGAGGAAGACAGATTTAAAATGTTCTTTGATCGAAAATGTATCATAGCCGAATAATCTTTCTACATGTCGTAGAGATTTAAAATGTTCAAAACATATATTTGGACGAATAATTCGATTTGTAACTCGAAAATATTTACTCGAATCCGGGAAAGGTCTATTAAAGAATTCAAACAAGTATTACAACAGTACATACAAAAATATTCTCAAAAAACTCGATATCACAAAGAGAAACAGGCCCTGGGTACGAGGTTGAGAAACAATAAAAATATGATAATTCAATAGTGTCGCTATAACAAATTGAGAAAATGTTAACATGGTAATCCTGGGGTTTAAAACAGGTTTAAAACAAATTGAGAAAATGATAACATGGTAATGCTGGGGTTTAAAACAGGTTTATAACAAATTGAGAAAATGTTAACATGGTAATCCTGGGGTTTTAAAACAGGTTTATGACGAAATTAATTAACCGTGTTCAAACATGTACATATATGTATGAGTCATCTAAGCATCACAAAATTCAAGATAATTGTAATTTATCGCTGTTGTATCATAAACATTCATCCATATGTAAGTAGCTTCGTTTACCTATGCTGTTTTTCAACATTTGTTCGCCATCATTACTGTCGATAAAATACTGTGTAACTTTGATTAAGATCAGACAACGCAGTAAATTTACGGTGGCATCGTTGACCTGGCAGTTGCACTGTTATCTGAAAATTCCTCAGAATTGAAAAGTACCAAAGATAAGTTGAAAAACGTTTTATATTTGCAACGAGATATACATTTTTCATTTATTTAAAGAAGAATTTTGAATTTTATGAAATTTTTCAGGATTAAAGAAAAGTGAAAAAGCTCTTTCTATTCTTGAGATACTCAATTTTAAAGTTCGCAAATTCATAGCATTTTTTGCTGTTACTTAGCAACAATTCTAAATATAAAGTTTTAGGTAGAATAGCATCCATTTTATTTATGATGTAATATGAGGTGAAAATACTGCTGACAATATTTCTTTTTAAATACCTTTGCAACAGCTTAACAAAATGTTATGAAACTTTACACATTGGTAGAGGTAGAGGTTATCAAAAGGAGTCGGTATTGCAAATGTGAAGTTCATTTTGACGTGACAACACTAATTCCAGACCTCCTGAGATTTGTGTTGAAGAGTAAACAAAAAAATAAATTAAATGCTAAATTAATTATAATCTAAAGCATAATTTGTTAAAATATCTTACTTTCTAATTCACTTGGGTCAATCGAAAGTAACTTCATTTATTTTTGTATACTTTCAGCTTTATAGTAGAGTCATCTTAGGCATCAAGGCCAAACTATTTAGAGACTACTGAAACTAGTGCCAACTTGCATAAAGTATTTACCTAGAGTTGTTGTAAAGGTATTTAAATATATATTTTGTCAATATTTTCTGCCCTCACATGACATCATAACTGAAATTAGTGCCATTCTGCCTACGAAAGTATACTTAATTGGTACTGAGTCAACATAAAAATAGTTCTTTATTATTGTCCTTATGTAGAAGATGTCATATATTTTTTTACTTTTTTAAATTTTTTCAGTTCATAGACAAGCATTATACTGACTGTTGAAAAGGGAGAAATAAATAGCAGGGCTCGTATTAGAACACTTCTTTTAACACACTACCTCTTTTAACACACTACCTCTTTTAACACACTACCTCTTTTAACACACTACCTCTTTTAAC
>JANTOQ010083158.1:0-27045 GCA_027564595.1 Bythotiara depressa | reverse complement strand
CTACATGTTGGCCTAAACGGACTAGATGGCCATCTTCTGGAAATATCAGAGATGTACATGGATGATAGAGAAAATGCGATTATATAGAAAACGCGATTATATAGAAAACATGATTACTACTATTGTAGAAGAAAATATGAAATAAGAATGAACAAATTAAAAGCATGCTGATGATCATCACTAAGAATTCAAACAATTATCACAGTATCAAGGATAACATCAATTCACATAAGTGAAGGTAAATACATAAATACAAGACATGTATACAAGACATGTATACAAGGATCTTTTCCCATAGTTTTGTGAAAATTTACTACACGCTAATAGGTCTTCTGTTTCCATTGAAGCAACTTGAATAGATGAGTGCTATTTTGTGTGTCTCTTTCTACTAGCAAAGCGAGCCAATGAGTTTCAAATAATTTTCCTTTTCTACCTAATATATTTCTCTACCGCAAGTGCTGTAAACATTTAGGGTGATAGAATCCGGGTTCGCCACTAGAGACCACCATATTGTTTTTGGTAACCAGTTATGCTGTGACTCAAGGTAAATGGTTTGACTTTTATTCTTCTCTTAGTAAAAACGTCCAGATAATCTTCTCTTTTGTTCTTGTAAGGTTTCCAATGTTTCAAACAGCTGGTTTTTGTGAAACATACATAGGCTCTGCAATACATCAGACAATTATTAAAATGAATTATTAGCTATTTTTAATTTTGGGGAATTTTCCCATATTATGGACATACTGGTTACTGAAGTATCTTGGGGTGTATATTAGATTGAAAGCCTATTTATTCTTCTCTCGTTATCTTTTTGCAGAAGTAAATATGTTCAGTTGATCAAAGGTTATGATCTCATTTATGGATATATTTATTATGTAATTCAGATTACATTTCCACCTGTGCAATACAAGTGTTATTTCATCAATAATATGCAGTCAGGGATCGGAAATAATAGATGACGACCATGACTACAACAACACTCGTGTAAACCAAAGATTCGATGGACTCTTAAAGAGCCATTGATCAACAAAAAAAACACATTCCAATAATGCAACCTTAACCTACAGTAGCAAACCTAACATTATAAGACCATCAAGCAGTAAAAAAAGCTACAACACCCAAATGAAACACATGTCACAGAAAGGTAATTTAGTTGTTAAAAACTGGTATCAGTAGTTAATCAAGTTTAGAACCTAACTTACAATATGGCAATATAGCCAGTGTAAAACAAACATTAAACAGATACGAATCCTACCTAACAAATTATCAACAATTATATATATATTAATAACAAAATATCCAGTTTTATGTGTTTCATTAAATATAATTTAGATAAAAGAAATGCTTCAGTCAATTATAACAATGTAGAAATGAACTATATGGAAGTAAAACACATAAACGATATAATATAATTGCGAACTTAGAGAGAGCAGAGAGAGAGGTTTATGTTTCTAAGAGAAGAAGTGGGTTATAAAAACAGAATTATAGAAGCATGAAATCAGTGATGCATAGTGAAGATAATAATGAACATCTAACGATATTACAACCTCCATCTGTGTTTTTATTTCTAAATTTTATATATATATATATTATTTGACATATAAAAACACAATTTTATTGTAGATATTTCGACATTAACACGTCTTTCTCACATATGGAGAAAGACTTTCTCAATATGTGGTACCATATGTGGTATCAATATATGTGGTATTGAGAAAGACATGTAAATGTAAATGTCGAAATATCTATAACAAATTGTTCATATTTGTTTATCAGATGAGGCGTGCATAAATATGGGCAGCGATCTTATATTCTATTTCATTTTAACAAGATTTCTTCTTTCTTTCTTGATGAATTCCCCTGAAGCAAAGAAAAATGTATTTAATTCTTAAGCATTATTATAAACTTTCCAGGGGTTAGTACATGAGTACAAAAACCATTAGTTATGAATTATTTATCTACACTTTTCGCAATCCATGTTTTTCTATAAATTGATTTTTTATTGAATTTTAGCACCTTATTATTTCTTCAACATTATTCTTGTAACAGGTCATGTGTGCATTGTAAAATGTTTCCCAGAAGGCACACTCTTCATTGTGATGTTTTTTTAATAACAACGCAACGTAAAGTCACAGTTTTCTTTGAACAATATTTCAGCTCTTACGAGTCTTCATCATCATGTATATATATATATATATATATTCGCCAATATTTCAAGAATTTTTGATCACATACATGTATTTCTCAATGCTAGTGGTACCATGGTACAAATTTCACACTTATGAAATTAATAATTGTGTATAAGCAAGGGAACTAAATTACAAAAGGTTTTTAATTTAATAGACAGTAATTAGTTTCAATAAAAAAATCATGCCATGAGTTATAAGAAATATTTAATAACTAAGTCCTAAGTTGAATAGAATTAAGTGCTGAATATGTTACATTAACGTTTATAAATATAATAGTTATGTAAATATTAAAAATGGTTAGAACAAAACAAATAAATATAAAAGTAAATATTAATGAATTAAATTAATTAAAAGTAAAAAACTGAAAAAATATATAATATTATAGTTCTACATGGTTGATGAAAAAGGAGTTATTGCCTATGGCAGATTTGATCATTCATTATTTTAAAACGGCTTGTCTAATTTCTATGAAACTTTTTTTTCAAATTTTAATTGTTTTAGGGTATAGGGCATTTTTTTTGCCCTAAAGTATATTTTCAAAAAAATAATTCCATATAATGTTTTACACGAACTCTACAAACCATGTATATAAATATAATATTGCTATATATTATATTCTTTTTGTTTTGTTTCTAATTCAATTATAAATTTATAGAGCAGATTTTGGTGTTTATAATTCATTTTGTATATATATTTTACTGACCAAAATATTAGATTTTACCTTCTCCCAATTATGACATCATAACTAAAATGCTGATGTAATCAAAAAAGATTTTTTATTGCAAATGAATCCCAAAATGTCACTGTACCCTCTGGCAAAGTTTTATGAAGCAAAGTTTATTATTTCCAGAGATATTACAAGAAATATCTTGGTGGGCAGAAACCCCCCCCCCCCACGAGGGTAGAAAAAATCCCATGTCTAATAGAGTTAAGGTAGAGTTAAGGTTATGTCACAGGTAGTGAATGTATGCATATAATGAGTTCACTGAGGAGTTTCTGAAGGAGGGCCCACATACTATAACTTTTTTATTTTTAGTTCACATTTTTCTGAGGCCCCACACTATACTTTTTTTATTTTTAGATCACTTTTTTTATTTTTAGATCACTTTTTTCTGAGGGAGGGCCCCACATACTATACCTTTTTTAAACTTCTCAATCACGTTTTGGTATTGGTCCCACATACTATACTTATTCTTATACACATTTCAAACAATTGTGTTTTATCATCATATACCTTTCTTATAGATTGCACAATCATGTCTTCTTTTTGAAAACAGTTATTTCTGTACATTTAAATGTGCAAAATGATGATTCCCTCATTATATTATGATTATGATTCCCTCCTTAAAAAGTAAATAAATCCTAAATTATTTTTAGATTTTCTTTAACTAAGGAAGCTGTTTTAGCTATTTAAAAATATTTATTAATATACATAAAAAAATAAAAAAATAAAATAATTGGTTGCTAAATTGATTGAAAAGTTTTAACAAGGTCTCTAAAGGCTCTTGGCCCATGAAAGCTGTTGGATTTGGATTAGATTAAAAACATGGATTTTTTTCTATAAATATTTATTAATGTAGAACTTAATTATGAAATATAATGTAGAACTTGATTATGAAGTATGTTTTAACTAAAAAATAAAATAAAAACTGCTTAAAGTTTTCTTTCTCTATATCAAGTTAGAACAAAATGGAATACAAAGCCTCTATCATTTTTCTTTGTTTTCTTTTATGAACTACCATTAAGAAATATTTTTTTATCTTGCAAAATCAAACTAGCACTGTAAATAATTAATGAAGAATGCTATATTTTCATTGTGATGTTTTAACACTTTCCATTCAACAGGCTTGCCTAACTGCCTCATTTGTATTATTTCTATTTTAGTTGCAACCAATAAATCATTTATTGGAGTAATTTATCCATGTGCTCATAAAAATACACCTGTTGAAAAACCACAATGTATTTTAATTGTTGTCGATTTTATTGTAAACTTATTTTTATAGAAAATATTTTAATTTTTGTCTATGTTTTCAAATAGGTTTGTTACATAGGTATGTATAGCATTCAGATAGCATTTATAATTATTGCTACACTGTCCAAGTAATTTAAATTATTTTATTTTTATTACTTAACATTCATAACTTTCTATATATTTTCATGATGAAAGAATTGAGAAAGGATTAAAGACTAATTAATTAATTAATTATAGATCACCAAGTTCATTATATATTTTATGATGTGTGGGTTGAATAATTGTTTGGGCTACTGCAGTACTTTGTTATGCTCGTTTAGTGTGTCCTTCCATTTTTCAAAGACACCTTACTATTATGAAGGAAAAAGGAAGGAGTTTTTACAGAAAGTCTGATAAAGGTTACAGGTATTCATCCACCAGGAATAAGGGGCATTTATGATAACTATGCTTGTACTTATTTTTTTAATTATATGTTTTATTGTTTACTTTGGTTCTTAAAGTATTAAACCATTCACTCTTTCTTTCTTTGTTGTCTGTATCATTTCTAATATAATAATAATAATAATAATAATAATAATAATAATAATAATAATAATAATAATAATAATATAGTATATTAAAAGTATTCCTAGTAATGCAATGACTGTCAGTAGATCTATTTGTATTGTTCTTAAATTCTTAATAAACTCTTTTATATGTTTTTTTTACACTCTTTGTTATTGCTTTGTTGTGGCTTATATGACATTTTTAAGCATTCATTTTTACATTTTGGTTTATGTAAAGTACACAATATCACATTTCTGGATATCTGTATAAGAACTTTCGTATTTTAATGATCAATATCATATTGAACAGGAGTGGTTGATTTATACAATTATAGACATTTTAAATTATGCACAGTTCATTATTGTATCCAATGTATTTTTGTAAGCAACAAATGTTATATTCTATTAAGCATATATATATAACACCATCAACGAATGTGGACTATTGTTTATCTCTTACATATAGAAGAACTTCCAGGTAGGTGCAAGTATATGGAATGAAATTTTGGAGTACAGAAATGTATTAGGTAAAACTAATTATCTGTTTATTTGTTTATGATGCAATTTATTTTCCTCACTCCTCATACATTATATACATTACATAATTCTTATACCATAGCAAAACAGCAAACAATATAAGATATATAAAAACCATCTTCAATGCTTAATTTGCTGTTATTAATGAGGGTCCTGTAATGGAAGTTCAAATTGTATGTAACACTCCTCATTTGAGTTACAGAATTAATCCTTATTCACCTGTGGTAACAAAGATTGCTCCACTCAACCACCGGGTTTGAACATCATCTTTCGATAATTAAGGTGATAAGTAGCTAAATTACAGAAACATGATGTGACATCTGTTCTGCAATTATCTATATGCATGTTTTATGCATCATAAATTATGTACAAATGTACAACAGGGAAATGTTTGTTGTGTTTCTGTTAGGAATTTTGTGGCTTTAATAAAAATACGAAAGTTTTTGTTGTTGTATCCTGTTTATTTTTGCAATGACAGGTGCTTTTGTTTCTTAAATATAGGGTGTTATTTATTTCATAATTCTGAACTTTTAACAAATTTATTTCTATTAACAGCAGTGTGGAAAGTAATGATGTATTTTGAAATTATTTTGTTGTTATAGTTTCAAAGTGAAACAAGAAGCCTCTATAGTCACAACAATCACATGATTTCTTTATAATATTTGAGACATTTGTGTAACATGATATGGTTTCAGGAGTCAGAAAGGTTTTTTCCCTATAATGTGGAATTTGTTTAGTGTGACTGTAACACAAACAAAAATGTGTTTATGATGGCGATTATTATTGGTTTAGTCTATTGTCCTATAAATATGTGTATGTGCATGTGTGTGTGTGTCCATGTTTGTAAAATTCAGGAATAATGATAATAAGAAATATTAAAGGAGTGAGGAATAATAAATTACATAATGAGCAAACAAGACAACCTGTACAAGAAAAAATAACAGCTGTTGCAGTGAAAGACTCTATGGAAGCCATTATGTCCACACACCTTTTGTTGATAATTATTTTAATTATTATAATTATAAAAGGTGATCTGAGAACTACTTATTGTAATTGTAATTACAAAGTGCTTTATTTAAATCAATTCTCTTATTAAATTAATAACTTCCCATATATTTATAACATGATTTTTATGACTGTTATATTAGTAATTAAAAAGTTAGTCAAGCATGTTATTGTCATGTTGGCAGAAGGCATGATATTGTCTTGTAAAATATGATGACAATGTTTTTCTTAAACTGTTTTTGTTTAGATACGTTGTCAGTTTCTCATCACAAGCATCCTGAATTTGAAACTTGTTTTAATGTTGCCATCCTTATTTAAGTTTCATTTCTAGTCAGGTTTGTATTTTGTGTGAATTAGAATATTTTCTTCTTTTTGTTAACTAAATATTAAGCATAATATGTGTAATATTTTAAAAGTCCTGGTTATTTATTTAGGGGGTAGGTTGAGGAAATAATTTAATGCATATATTTGATACATGCAACATTCATATAACATGATACGTAAAAAGAAACATTCAAATTATAATATTTCTTGTTATATATATGACAAACATGAAAAATATAGCTTGTGTTTAAGAACAGCAAGTGTACAATATTATTGTTTGTCAGGGAAATCAATAATTGTTTGTATTTGAAAATATTTTTATTTCTGACCACCTAGTTAATATCAACGTTGCAGAAATTTCTTTAGATAGGAATATATCAACAGTACAAATGAAAACTATATCAACAAATAATCACAATTTATATGTGCATGTTTTTTTTAAACTTAACAGATGAAGCATGATTATAAAAAATCTAAATAATAATAATTTGCCTCTCTTTGCCTCTCAGGATGTGGTAAATGTTGCTATCATTAAGATAATGAATGACCTTACCTTAGCAAATATTTGAAAGTTTCTTCATACTTTTTCAAGAAGAAGAAGAGTACCTATCGTTATCCTATATAATTTATCTAATTGAGCTTAACGATTTAAACTTAGATTATGACAATATGTTAGAAAATGACAATTTTTGTACTGACAGATAATAGATCTTTATTTTAGTTATTTATTGATTAATTAAATCTTTATTTATTTTATTCTATTCTATTTATTTTATTTACAGTATATATTTAATTTTATGTTTTAACAGTTTGGACTCAAGGAGTGAAACAAATGAAAACACAAGTCTTGGCAGAAATGGGACATTATAAGATTACACTAGTCACTTGAAGACCACAAATGTGTGACACAAGATAGGTCCATCCTACACACAATGTGACTATGGAAGCTATGTTCCTACTCACATTTCTTGTACAATTCCACCACACACAAGCTGGGTTCCTACCCACATTTCTTTTGTAAAGATGCATTATAACTTTTCATTGTTAACACCTGTAATTGTTAACCTGTAATTAGTAATCAACTATGAACCTGTGATATTACAATTTTTATTATTAGTCTGTAAAAAATGATTAACCTTTAGTTTAACAACGAATCTGTGAATATTGACAATTCCTGGCTGTGAATACTTTCTACAGGTAGACATTATTTCCTGAAACTTTGCCATAAAACAGTTATCCAAGGGACAGAGAAGTGGGGAATAATTTTAAAATGTTAAAAGTCATAATCCAGAATCACTAGGGTCTATGGTTAAAAGTGTCAATGTTCATCAAGCTTTCATTGACTTCAATTATTTTATTTGTGTTTTTTTATTTATTTTTCTTATTATATTAATTAAATAATTAATATATTAATATTTTCTTTTTCTTTCTTTATTCTCTTTTATTCCGTTTTGTTTTTTACAGTATATATATCTTTTATTTCTTTGTTTATTTTATTTATTTATCTATGGTGCCACTTAATTTTATCTTTGTTTAAAAGTTAAACATGCCATAAATTTGACATTAATAAATCCTGTTTGAAATAAAAACCACATGTAATATGAGAACCAGTAAATTTGAATTTATGACAAGATGTGACCTTATTATTTCATTCAGTAAAATGTAAGGTAAGAATTATTTGGTTTAAATTTATGATATGCATTAATTTTGTACCCCCTGTTAAGTATGTTTAACCACATTATGCCAAAAATTTAACAATTAAGCATGCTAAAAATATTAATCTGTTCATTTAAGTTTAGTCATTTTAATTGAATGAGCATAAAATCCATAATAGTCAGTAACTATTATGAGCAAAAAAGAAGAAGAGAACTCATTTTATTTTCCCCATCATGTTATTTTTGCTCCTGAAAAAGAAGAGGTATGGAAAATATGAATATGTTTTTATATATATTTTCTGATCAGCTAATTTATAACTTAAAAGTTGACAAAAAATATATGTTTAGTTACACCATCCTGTAAAGGTGAATTATATAAAATCTAAAGTAATCAAAAACTGCATGTGTTCTTACTTTATATGAAAGCTGTATAAACATAAAGCAATTTATTTCTAGATTCTTTGGATTGTTTCTTTTGTTTTAAAAACAGTGCATTTTTAACCTATCAAACAACTGTTACTAGGCTGGCACATCACAATTAATATGAAAAGAATTTCAGTTCATGTTGTGAGAAGAATTTTAGTTCTTGTGATGTGTGGTGTTATTACATCTTGATCATTGTATTACATTCGCATTTTTTGTATATTATTATTATTATAGAAATATATTCAGTTGGCCAATGTTTCTTTTTGTTATTCTTATAAATAATGCATTCATTACATGAGTCGTGTTTACTCCAGCTTTTTACTTCCATCTTTATTTTTAACATCTCTGTGAAAACACATCCATGCGCCTGCAGAATGTTGTTATTGTGAAGAAAATGAAGAAAGTAAATGTTAGTTCAACTTTTTTGAGGATTTAAAATTGTGTTAGGTAAAAGTGTGTTTTCTTTTATAGAGACACTGAAGTAAAGTTCTGTGCTGTATACATTTTAAAACGTTGTAAGTATATCATTGTTTTAGGTGTATATATAATTACGTTTATTTATATAATAAGGTGTATATATAATAAGGTGTATATATAATAGTGTTGTGTAGATTATATAGTATTCACTTTGTAAAAGCATGTGTTTCTTTAAGCTATTCTTCCTGGAAGTATTAATGTTATATGAGGATGAAAATGTTTGTTCGTTACCATGCTGTGAATACCCTTCAATGCATTGCAGGTATTCTATGTATATATCTATATATCTATATATCTCTTTGAAGAGTATTTTGTGACATGGTATAAAATAGCATAATAAATTAGTAATGTTAATTATATGTTACTATGAAAATATAGCAGAACAGAATTATTAATGAATTAAAGGAGATACATAAAAGGAATGTTGAAAATAAATTATTTATGGGAAACGGATATCTGAAATGTTAGTGACTAATAAACTGTCTATTATGTTTTGAAAGGTTTTGAGCAGTCAGTATATTTTATCGTGAAGTATGTTATATTAACTGAAGTAGATTTTGCTATGTATATATAATGTTAAATTTGTACTAAACATATATATGGTGTGGTGTAATAGATCATTTAAAAATGTAATAAGTAATATAATTTATAGTTAGAATTACTAATGACAAAACCTATACAAGTGTGAACTAGTTTTCTCACTTATGCCAATAATATATAAAGTAACATTCATGTTGTTGTTTTACATTTATCATACAATTATATAATGAACCATTTATACACCATCTTTTCAAAGTTTATAAAAAATCCTGAAAATATACCTATTTAAAGTGAAAATGCTTTTGAAATTCAATAGAATCAAACTAATTGTCTCCTTATAAATAGTTAAGAAAAAAAATTGTTTCTATTAAGATCATTATTATTATTAAAATTATTAAAAATGAATGTCAAATTAATCCCTCACAATTAATCTTTTATATACCTGTTAAATAATTGGTAATTAGATAACTTGTTAAATCTTAAGATATTTAATGTATGGGCTTATAAATATAATTTAGAAAATTTTCCTTCCTAAAGTAAGATCATGTTACAAATGACAAGAGCTAGAAGGAGCGTAATTATCTGTATTTAACAACACATTTGCCCCATGGCATTCTGTCAACCTTTACTGTATTATATCAATGTATTTAACCTACAGGGCGAGGGAGAGTGTGATAGAGTATATGGTACAGACTGAACTTCCATTATTTATATTTGTAAAAGATGATAACCTGTTTTTAAACATCATGCATTTCTTTGACTTTGTGTTTTTAAAGTGAATGCTTTGTTCATTGGGAATGTTGAGAAAATTTGTATATAAGATCACAACATATCTGCGTTTTCTTCAATTCAAGAATGTGATAAATTATATTGCTCTTATAAAAATGTTTCTAAATATGTATATATACTTGTGTAAAATTAACACAGAACAGTGTGAAGAGTATTCAAACAAACACATTTAGCTAATTAAGACACTATAAAATTTTAGAGACATGCGGGCATATATTAGTATAGAATTAGTATGCTGTTCTTGAAACAAGAAAAAAACTTGGAAAACTGTTTGTAACTATTTAAGTTTTTTCCCCTTAATTAACAATTTGATATTTGAAAAGGATATTAGCTTAAATTTAATTTGGATATTAAGAATAGAGAAAATGATATATTATGCATTTTAAAGTCGTTTTAATGAAGTGTTTTATTTACCTAATGATTGTTGATTACGTTAATTGAGACATAATAACTGTTGTAACACTTTCAAATAAATTACAGCATGGCTCTGAGATATAGGTAGATGCAGTTAATCATGTTACAAATGAAGTTACATAACAATTTAACTATGATAAGTTGCCCTGGGTGACATTCAAGCAATGATAAAAACTATTCATACAATTTCAATTATTTTAATTTAAACCAATTCTTACTAATTCATTTTAATTGGATTATATAATAGGAGCTCTAAGGATGATACCATACATAATGTGTATGGCTTTGTCATGTTCATATATATTTACTTCCTGTCTAACTCTTAAAAAGAAAAACATGCTTTGAGGATTATAAGCACAGTTATTGTATTATTGTATTATGGTTAACCAATGTTTGCTCTGTTTAAATCTCAGTACTTAACTCCTATTTCTGATACCTGCAGGAAATGTTTTGAGCCTTGTTGCTATTGACTATTGTCTCACCACACCACTCACTGTATGTGCATAATGGAAAAGCTATAATAATTCTGGAAAGTTTGAAAATTTAAGTCGTGGTATTATTATCGGTATAACTAAAGAGTGGATGGGTGTAGTTGTTAGTTAACTTAAAATGTTTTGATGTTTGTTTTCATTAGGTATTGTTAAAGATTGATTGAAACCTCTTGTAAATTCGAATATTTTTGGACAGGAAACTAGCCTTGTTTTATGCTGCATATTTATACCTTAACTAATTAGAAATTAAGGATATTGAAACTTAATTGATATATATAACAATCCTGTAATATTTATGGCAATCCCAATCTCTATGGCAACAAGACAGTATTTCATGGTAGATATTTATTAGAAGGTTTAATTAACCCTATTGTTCCTGGTGTTCCTGGAAATTATTAACCAGATTTCTTTCTTTGCTGTTTTGCTTTTTCCATGAGTGTTGCTAATTGGATATAAAAGGAAAATTAAAGTTGGTAAAAGTTGATTTAGTAAGGGTTACTATTAAGAAATCAACAATATTCAGTTGTATCTAGGTATTATAGTGTTGAAGTTCAAATTATTTAAAAACACTCCATGTCTGAAATATTGTTTAATATCTTTTGTCCAATAATTCATTATGAAAAGGAGTTTACTTTGCTGGGCACCTAGTGTTTTAAAGGTATTCATCAGATCAAATTATTACTTGTATGGTGAAGTACTGGCCAGGAAAGTACAAAACTATTATTAGCATTCACATTATAGAATTTTGTTTCTCACAATTGATACGAGGTCAGAGAAAAGAATCCTTTAATAATATTTCTGTTGTGTACATAATGAACACTTCTATAAAATTTTTAGGCAGTTGAAACAAAAAATATTTATAAATGTACTGCTGACATAGACCAATATAGATGGAACTTATCAAAATCTCTACCAATCACTTTCTGATTCAATATCAGATTTGACACTTTCTATAATTAATTAATTATTGATGGTGCATTTAGTGCTCATGTCAAGGGTTCTTCATCTTTGTTATGTATCATCAGAAAGCATCCTGAAAGAAAACACTGTGGTGGTGTGCTTCTCATATTGTAGTCATGTATTTAGCTTGTCATAGATCATAATTAAGAATCATATTTGGGTGTGTGGAGACAACATGTAGCAATTTTCAAACAATTATTTTTAATTAAGTTTAATTGAAATGGATTGTGTGGCATACCTTATTACCATAACTACTGCTAAGACATTGTTTATGTTGTTTTGGTAAAAAAGAGTTTTATATCAGATGTTTAAGCTTCGACATAAGTGTGTCTGCAGCTGAATATTTTAAGCAAGGTAAACTTATTACACATAATAGCATAGTAGTTTTGTAACAGACATATACTGTAACTGTTTGAATCTGTATACATTTATCATTCTCCTCCTGTTTTGTTTACTGATTTTTCATTGTTATTATTGTTTGTTACTTTTTATTGTTTCTTTTGTTTTGTAATTATTAGTTAAGCTTTATAGATCTGTTGCTATTAGAGATATACTGCATGCCAATTTTATTTACATTTTTCACACCATGCAGTGGCTATCACTAATTGCTTAGCAACAGAGTGAGTACACAAAGCAACTTCAACAGTACCAAGAAAGAAAATGTTCCAGTGCCCTTGTTAAATAGTTCTTAAATATTTGGCTTTCCATCTGAAATAAACAATGAAAAAATTTTATTTTAAAAGTGTTATTTATTTTTGATGAGCCTTAATATTTTGAAGAATATTTGATGGATGTGTTTTGTTGTTTTTAAAAATAATAATATTTTATAGTTGCAGGTGGGTTATAGATACCCTTTACATTGTGTTCCTGTTTATATCAAAAGAAAACATTCTATTTTAGTATTTTGCTTGATATCTGATGTATTATAATATCTAATGTTTAAAGCTGAGTATTAGTTTTTAATATAAAATCAACAACAACAAAATTAAAAATGTACAAGCAATAGTAAGGTTAATTTTGATAATCTTGTTGAAACATTAAAAATATTTATTTAGTAGGTTTGTAGAAAGGTTAGAAGTTTATTATAGTTGAAAGAAACATTTTTGGCAATTTGTTTTTCAAGTGACATTTGCATTAGAATGTAAGATAAGATGATATCAACTGAAAACGTTACTACTGTTTTTTTTAAACTTGTTTGGAAATGTCTTTGAAGTGACATTCATAATAAGTGTATTTCTGCAAAGCTGCCTTTCTTTTTATGGAGATTTTCTATGAACTGTTTCTGTTTGGTAAGCCAATGTTTGTTTTGGTTTTTTAATTAAGTGTATGTTTTCATGTTTACTGTTCAGTTCATTAAAAAAAGAAAGAATTAAGTTGCTGGTTACTTTAACTTTGCTAGATTGATATTGACCCAGCAGAGATTCAAACAAGTCCACAAATTTTATGTTCTATATGAACTTCACAAAAGTATTTACATAGAATGATTCTTATCAAATTCTTATAAATGTTTGAAACACAACACTCCTTGTATTTATATGCTTCTTATTGAATAGAATTTCAGTTTAAAGAACTTAAAATACATGACCAAATGTATTTATTTCATGAAGAATGTTTTGTTTTATTCCAGAGTCAATTTTTATAAGAAACCTAGTTGTGTTATTAATCACGCTCAGTCCGTTAGTAAAAACCCTTTCTTTGTTATGGTTATCTTTGTTATTTTTATTATGATTATATTTGTTATTTTTATTATGATTATATTTGTTATTTTTATTATTATTATATTTGTTATTCATGTTTTACATACATGTAATACATAGTTTTTAAATCTTAGAATGAACAGAACTGTTCAGCTATCTTTTTACATGGTAATTATATGTTTCAAATAGAAAACCTTTCTGGAAACAAATGAATATATAATCTCATTAATTCATCTCTGTAGTTTCATACTTAAAATATTTAATATATTTGCCATAAAAACATTTGTGAATATACTTAACATAAAAGTTTTTAGTAACTTAACACCAGGTATAATTACTGGATAAAAACACAAAATCAAATAAATAAGACAAAATTGTTATTTACCATCCTAAAGTTGTTTTTAACTGTCATTGCTTGAGTAAGGTACTTTTTAGCTACTTCCTGCATAGTTTTATTCTGGCTAGTTTTCATAACGTGCATTTATCTGTTATATCCAACAAATTTATTTTCATCAGAGCTCAGATAATGTATAGATAGTCATAATGTAGTAAATCGCTTCTGACTCTCCAGACAGAAGCATTAGAACCATAATAAAAAGACTGTCTGTTTGATTGTTTTTTATTTATTGTTTTTACTTTTCTGTACTCTGATGATATTAGCATATTTTAAATGAAATTTTAAAACAAATATTTTACATATCAAAATTCCCCTTTAAATTTAATGTACAGTATGCAATAACACACAGGCAGTTTATGTACTGATTAATACTTATTTCAAATACTTGGAAAATCATTGAATAGTTGCATGATAATATATATCAAGCTATTTTAAATAATGTCAGTGCTGTACCCATGGTTTATTTGGGTAAACCGGACTTGTAGCATGAAGAGCTACACCATGGCAGCTGGGGGTCCAGTTGCAGGGGGAGAAGTTAGCCCCCTGTTTGGGCCCTAGAAGCTTTCGCTATTTTGGTAAGCTAAACCTGTCAGATAGGCTATTTCCATCAATAAGGGACTAATTCACAAAACATTGCTAAAACTAAATAAGGTGCTTGCAAAGTTCTCTTTCATCCTGTAAGTATTTCTGAACTCCTTCCTGTTCTAAGATTCGTTATTCCATCTCTTTGGACTTTGTCTACCATATTTATTTTAACCACACTTGAATTGGAGAAGCAACAACCACAGTCCAAGATGGGGTTAATAAAAGATTGTGCAGATGATTTTTTAATACGAAAAAAAAAGATTTGAACATGTTGTTTAACAAAGTCAATTATTCAGAATGATTAACTTCTACAATCACCATAAAACATCAAAAGTATAAACAACAGTGTAACGTTCTTTTTTAATTAATATTTGTGACCTGTCAACCCCCTAGAGATCGACCTGAAAAATAATAAATCAATAAAGTGGAGATCTCATACGTGGTCTTATGGAATGTGACTCGTTGAGGACACACAGATGTGAAAATAAAGATGCTATGCAATATATTTAACTCAACAGAGCAATAAGGAGGGAATATATTTCCACAGGCAATACGAACAGGTGTTTCCCACACCCAGTACCAAAAAAGGCCTTTGATACAGTTGACCATCAAATTTTGCTAAAAAAAACTCTGGTGCTTTGGCTTTTGTGACACTTCTCTTGATTGGTTTGAATCATACCTTTCGGACAGAAAACTCTCATAAACAATGCAGAGTCTGATCTGTTACAAGAGGATATTTATGGTGTTTCTCGAGATTCAGTCTTAGGACCCCTATTTTTCTGCTTTACATATAAGTTATTTAAAATCAGAAAAAAAATTCATATTATTGTCATCTTTATGTCTTTATGCAATTATTATACAGAGTCATAAAACATGGATGCCCTCATTTCAGATCTTGAATTAGAGCTGACAAAATGTCGACCATCAATACTAAAAAAATAGAGTGTATTTTCTTTAGTGACACAGGGCATTAGTTAGAAAGAAAAATCTAATGACATGTTTTAATAATTGGGAAATTCCTAAATAAATGTTGGCCACTATGGTTGGGCGACAAAGAATTTTTTTTGTTCTAGATCACCTAAAATGGCCATAAACTGCATTGTTTCGACTTTTTAAACTTAATTTAAAAATATTAAATTAACACCAAGTGTACCAGTATTTCTTAACCATCACCTATGTTATTGACATGATTAACGAAACATTTTTTAAATTTCCGCATGTTAAAAAATGGTTATTTTATGAATATTTATTGCTGAGCAAAATAAAATGTATTAGATAAGAAGAAACTTTGTTACAAAGGTTTTTACTTTAATTTTTGATTAAAAAAAATATGTTAACATGCTAGCTAGCTAGCTGACTGAATTGGGAAATTCCCTAAATTGGGAGAATGACATTATACATCACGTCTCAGGGCTGACTAGCACACAGTGACAAAAACAAGCTAAAACATCTTGACAATAAAACTTGTCAGGTACATGGGTATTCCTCTTGAGCGTAAAGTTACAGTAAAATATCTAGAAGTTATTTTTGATAAGAAACTGCAATGGCACTACCAAAAGTATCTTTAACCAAAATAAAGTACATTGCTCCTTGATTGAGCAAGTTCACATAAGAACTACTAATTAATGCACTTGTCATGACACATTTTCACTACTGCTTACTGGTATGGGTTTGTGCCTTTTAGAGTAAGCAAACTTGATAAAAATCTGCAGGAGGTCAGAAGCTTTCTTGGAAAGGAAAGCATTTATACAATTCATGGATTGATGAGGAAAATGATCCAATTCTTACTTTTCTTTTAAAGCATTTAGTCAACTTGCTCCAGACTTCCTGTGCTCAAAATTTAGTTTATCATATTTAAATTCAGAGCTGCAACAATATGGAATAACTCAAGTACATATGACAAATTAATGAAGTTTGTTAAAATTCAAACCTTCTATTTCAGAACATTTTGTAAAATTTTAATCCTGTTTCTTCAGATCTTTTATTTTTTATAGCTAAATAAGATTTTGAATTTGTTGCTGTTTCTACACTATTACTAACAAATCCTGAAGATTGGGATATGCATGTAGTCTTTATTTCTATACATTTTGTGTTGATATATATATGGTGTCATTCATTCACTTAATTTAATAGGTGTGTTCATTATGATCAATAGTATCAAATAAAATGTGTGCCTCTTTAGAAATTTTTGTATGAGTGAACATTTGTATTAAAGTTGTTTTTATTTTAAATATAGAAAGAGTTTACAACTAAATACATAATGCTGGACTAAAGAAAAATGGTTAATAATCGAACTGAATCTCTGTCATCGACATCATCG
The DNA here is from genome assembly GCA_027564595.1 of Bythotiara depressa. Classification (NCBI taxonomy): domain Eukaryota; kingdom Metazoa; phylum Cnidaria; class Hydrozoa; order Anthoathecata; family Bythotiaridae; genus Bythotiara; species Bythotiara depressa. The sequence goes on along the minus strand of JANTOQ010083158.1, from coordinate 9,725 downwards.
GACCCTCCACAAATCATTGTTTCATCTGATAGTGGTAGCATTGGTGACAGCGAATGTATTCAATATGCATCCATAACAGTAACAACTCCAAACTTTGAAAAGAAAGTTGAGGTGAGTACTTATTTTTGAGTATTTATTTATATGTATGGTTAACTATGTTCCTTAATGTGTGCCTTAATATATGTGCAATATATGTGGAAATAACTGTGTATTGAAGACCAATAAAATATATTATTTCATGTATCTGATTCTTATTCATTCTTAATGTTTTGTTTTCTTATTTGAGATGCACCCTATACAGGGATTTTATTTATTCTGACTCTGAAAGGCATTCATATGCATGTTATGTATAATTTGCTTTCACATAATTGATCCAGGTTAATCACAGATATTTATGACTTGTTTTTGACCAGTTATCATTGACCAGGCAATCTTTAATGTCCCAACATTCTTGCTGGTTGCTGGCTGCTCAATTGGTAGCAACCCACATTCTTTCAACATGAGAATGCAGCAGGCATACCAATGTTTCAGTTAGGTAGTTAACATTCAAGACAGTAATTGGCCAGTAGAGCTTTGGGTCATTAGATGGCATTTTTGTCTTTGGGCACATCTTGTCCTTGCTTTAACAAACCATTCAGTTACGTCTGCTCCAATAATCATGTCTTCCACCTTATTTAGTAGCTATCATTGGAATCTGTATTACAAAAGATCCATAGATGCAGTCTGGACCTACTTTCTTAAAAGTTTATTTAGCACTAAATGTCCACACCCGATGCTCAATGTTAATCATACAGGCCCGTACCGATATTAAATATGAACATAAACAAACATTAAATGTTAACTTTGCCTTGCGACAGGTTGATGAGATAAATAGATATATCAACAAAATATCCTTAGAAACACTGTCAATGTCACTTGGAAAGAACCGAGTCTCCAGCAATAAAGTAGGTCCAAACATGTAACCATAAAATTGACCATTTTTTCTCTTAGATCAACAAATGTAGCTACATCCAGTTCATGTTGCCCAGCTTCGCTAGTTAAAAAAACATAGCAAGTTTTAATTTGTTATCATAGGTGCCTATCAGCTGTTATTCTAAAAGCATGTCTAGCTTATTTGATAAACAACAACACATTTTACCATGCTCAATCATGTAAACCTTGTGATGTGTAAAATTTATCTATGTAGCTAGCTAGCATACATAGCTAGTTAAAATGCTTCAAATTCAGATATATACTTGATATCTTCTTTTTCTTGTACCTGGATCAGTAATTTATAGTGTTTTTAAAATAATATACAAAACGTTCAGCAAAAGGATGAAAAATCATTTGGAATCATTTCTGATTCACTCGTAGAACAAAACCTGGCCTTCGGATTTAATGTTTTGAAACTTTTACGTTGATTCTAATGTTTCTTATAATAAGTATTAGAAAGTTAAAAGTTGGGAGATTTTAATCAAAATTGAAATAAAATGTTTTCTTGTGTTTTGCCAGGTAATAAATGGGATATTGACTCTTTGGTTGTTCTGTACAGAAAATACAAAGCCCTAAGTCCAACACATAGACCTCACAAGCTCAGTCTCCGTTAGCTGGACCTCTGGCTTTGTATTTTCCTGTACAGACCAAACAAAGAGTCAGTATCCCGTTAATATCTTCCAGTATTATAGTAATATCATCTAGTTATAGTTATATGGACTATTGAGTATGGTTTAGGATGAAAAAAGTTGGTTTATATTATCTATTGAGCTTCAACACCAACGTTGGTTTATATTATCTATTGAGCTTCAACACCAGCCAATTTCTTCCAAGAGCACTTTGTGTTATTCATAATGGGTGATATGATATGAAGAAATTTAAAATATTCATTCTTTGAGTTTAATCTCCTCTGTGATGAGTCATAGGTTCATTGTAGACAAGTCAGTACAGCATCAGTTACTAGGCAACATCATGTTTACATGACATGCCTTTCTCACAAGTTGAATATATAAAAAACATAGTTTAAAATCCTTCTGCATGACACATTTCTTTTTTATAATTTATCCATGTATAAGGTGCAAAAAAAATAAATTAATGTACATTGACACTTTGAGGGGCTGTTTAAACAAATTCTCCTAGGTGTTTAATAATAGTCAAGGGCTCATATTTTTGGTGACATGTTACAGTGCTAAAATAATTAAGCATTTAGTAGATACATAAAAACTGCTGCTAATATAAATTAAAGCTATTTTAAAAACATTTTGAGGTGCTGTTTAAACAAATTCACCTAGTTGTTCAATAATAGTCAAGGGCTCATATTTTTAGTGACATGTTACACAGCTAAAATAATTTAGCATTTAGTAGATACATAAATAAAAATTGCTACTAATATAAACTAGCATATAGTTACACTAAGTGCCTCCCCATGGGAAGATATGCACATGTTATGGGTTTTACGAACAGACGGTAAGGTTTAGGTTGTGGAAGTAGAGGTGTAGCAATTCAACAGTTATAGTCTAGTATCAGTTGAATGAATGCTACAAATGTTGACTCCCTAATGGCAACCAAAAAACTCAAAATAAAAACATCCATTATTAGATCTTCCTCTAAAATCAGAATTATATTTTGGGTGCTTCTCACCCTTATATAATTCTTCAATTCCTGCATGTTTCAAAACTTACAGAAGCAGAGACCAGTGCGGTGCTCTGTTTACATCATACGGGTATTTGCCTTGATTATCCAAATTGCAAATCTTGAGATCGAGCACACTATGCTAGGTAAAATTTTCACGTCCATCTTACGTGCAAGTTTGACTAGACTGTTGTCCCCTTATACAATTAAAACTATGTTAATAACTTTGGTTGTTGACAATAAGAAATTATATGTACATAGTAATGTGTAAAATTCAGGTTGTGACACGAGAATTAATGAAAATAGTTTTGTGTTTTATATGCTCAATTTTGATAAATTTATCTTTCTGGAATCTATATTGTGTTAGTGAAAAATACCTTTCAAATTTACCAGCAGGTAAAACTTTTAGAGTAAAATGTTTTAAAAGTCAGGAAGTAGTTGGGATAGAAGTGGTTTTCAATTGTCACTGAATATCCTAAAATACAGAACCATTGTGGGGTTGTCTAGTATTTTATCAGGTAGAAGTGACATTGTAATTAACAGTAATAAACGTGACAAAAAAATGTAAAAATCGATGCAAAAATCATAATAAGGAATATATTTTAATATAAGTTTGATAATAAATAGCACAGCACATATTTATTTTCATTACCGTTGTTTGTTCACTTGTGATTTATTTGTTGGTTTTTTCTTCTATTCTTTTGATTTTACAAGTTACTGCAAAATACATTGAAGCCATTGTTTCTTTTCAGTGAATATATTCCACAAATTAAAATTTAGCTTTTAACACATGGCATAACACTAGGTACCTCATCTTCCCAGCTAATAATCATACTTATGATAGAAAATGTTTCGCAGGGTGAATATTCATGGTAGTACAGAAAGAAAATCCTAATTATTTGAATTTAATTTTAAATTTCCTTTGATAAATTTATTTGAACAGACATAAATTATTATAAATTAATTATATTGATACCCAAGAGCAGACTGGAATATTTTTACCTGAATTGTTCTCCACTTGCATGAATTTGCATAAAAACACCAATATATTCTATTAATTAGCATTATCCTTTAAACAATCTCATTTATTAATAATCAATGGAAGGCTTAAAGGCTTAAAGACTCTATTGCAAATATCATAAAACTTGTTTTTACAATTGGAAAGTGAGAAAATGCAGTACTAATACCTGTTAGTTGCTAATTAGTAAATTGTGTTGCTTAGATTGGATTGATTAAAATAATATATTTTATATTTATTTATTTACTTATTTTATATAGCATACTTATGTATCAGAAGAAATATTATATGAGGAATAGAATTATTACTGGAAAATGTTAAACACATTTGCATCCATGTTTACAAACACTATTGACTCATTCTCACTCCAAACAGTGATTTAAATGCAGGAACATTTCTTTTTGTAGGTTTACTTTAAGGATAAGTTATGTTGTTTACTTTAACCCTATTAGTACTGGGGGGGGGGGGGGGGTTTCCACAGCTCCCCTAGTGAACTTTTATTTTTAATTCTGAAACTGCTTGAGCTTTTAAGTTGGAATTTTGTGTTTCCTACAATCTTATAGGTAATAAGATCATGTTATATATTTCTAAAAATATTTGTTTCCATTGCTATGGTTACCGGATTATTAACAGGTGGTAACATCAAAATGTTGCAAAAAATTATTTACTTATTTCTAAATTATGTCATATTATATATCATTTGTGCTGATTTCAAAAATGATACTTTTGTCATCCGCATTGAAACAATTAAGACAATAGGATGATAATAGTAAGTCAATGAAAATTGATGTTTTGTATTGACGTGTTTAGTGATGATGTCATAAAAATTTATTTTTAGCCAAAACGTTCCTTTCATAATAGTTAACAACTGTGCCAAATTTAAAGATCCTAGCATATACGAGTAAAAAATGATGGAGGGGGGGGGGGGGGAGGGGGGAAATATGCCCTGCCCTAGTATTACAGAGCCCCCAAAAGCCCAGTACTAATAAGGTTATGGAACAGTTCTTTTTGTAATTTGAAACACTTTGCAAAAGTTTTGTTTTGCTTTTTGTACTTACAGTTCTAACGGAATAAGAGTGACATGTATTAAGGGCAATGATAACTGAACCAAAATAATAAAATAATTCAATATAAAATAATATACAATAATATGCAATAATATAAAATATAGCTCTTTCTTCTTTTAATATTAACACTTTTAACAGTGATGCAGTGAGTGAGTTTGTGATGTTTGAGATTATGTTGTGATTTCTTTCTTTCATGGATGGAGAGGATGGGTAAAGTACATGTTTGTTGTGTTTATTTTTTTCATTGATTGAAGTTTACAAACAAGACTGAGAAAATGTACTAAAATGTATATAGCTGAGTAATTTTTTTGGTGTAGTGGGTAAAAATCTACATAACTCAAATTATATTATTATTTTTTATAACATGATTGTTGTACTTCAAAATGTTTGTTGATTTTGTCCTACGTGATGTTTTCATAGTAACTAGTTTCTGTGTTAGTGCAGACTATAAAATGTTTTTATTTTATCTCATCTAGACAAATAATTAGTCAGTTATATATGTATAGTAAACAAAGATATAAGCCACAATAATGCAAGTTTTCTCTCAGCCTTTTTTATAAATGAGAATCAGCTGTAACATTCCTGTTCTTTTGAGTTGTAACCCCCTGATTTATGTGGCAACATTGCTTATGTCAGGGAGTATATTAAAACATAGTTGAAGAATTATAGAAAGTACTTGACAAAATATGTAGAAGTGTTTTCACACTCCTTCAACATCTGACTAGATCATCATTTTTTTTGGTCATGTGAATATCAAGAATGTTGGATTTAAATGCCGTGCTGCATCAGTCTTTGAAATGTAAACACTTTGTAGCAATCAAAGGTCAGAGAAGGGAGGTAGAATATAATGACAAGACCATATTTATTTCTGGTTTTTGACTGTGCAATCCATCAAGAACTTATATTCAAGAAAAACAAAGAAATCAGTTGCAATTTGTAAAGTATATGGATTATATGGCTTTGACTGCTGAAATTACAAAACTTGTTTATCTTCCACAGTTACTACCATTAATGTTTGTGAAATAAGAACTTGCTTTTAGTATTTGTTGTGTATTAGGCAGCTGTTAATTTAGTTCTTGCTTTACAGATTATTATTTTTTATCGAAAGGTGTTATGCAACTACAGTAGTGGCAAGAATACTAAAAAGGATATTGAGAATATTAAAATCAAATAGAATGGAGAATGTGTTTCAATCAAGTAAAAGTTTTTACATCACAAAAACTCCTTACAATCAATAATTTAATTTAATAAAAACCTAAACTGAAATACATTTTTCACACATTCATGATATTTTATATAGAGAAAGAAGTTATTCTGAAGGTCTTCTGTTTTATATATATATATTTCTGTTTGATAAACAATTGTTCTTTATTTAAATTTTAATATTAAATATTTTTATTACTAACTATTTTAAACAACATTTTAGATTTTAGTATTCTATTATTATACTCTACTGTATACCATTTAGATGAATCCAGAAATACCTGGAAGGTATAAAAAAATAAATTAAAAATTAAAAATAGTAAAATTTAAGGAAAGAAACAAAATGATATAAATAATATAAAAATATACCAATAAAAAAACGTTACATTACAAAACAAAGAATAGTCAACTATGATTTGAATAAATTGCTTTCTCCTTTTCATTAGACCTGCTTATTAAGATACTATTCACCACACGATATTTTAAATAAAAAAATAAAAAAATAATTAAAAGATCTACTAGGTTGGTCCTTCTGGTATGTATTTCCACACATATGTAGTAATATTTCTACTCATTTTATAACATAATTCTTAAGAGAAATTAAATTACACTTGCTATAATAATGGTGTCACAATATGTCCTTGAATGTTTCAATAGGTATAATGTCATTTTGAAACTTTACTCCCTGTATAAATATTTGAAATTCTCATACTTTCTCCAGAATGGGAACTACATCAGGGGGCAATAAGAAAATTGATATGTGCAACAGGACTCTCTGTTTTATGTAATCGATCCTGTTCTATTTTCTTGTCTAATAACCTTTGAAACCTTATTGTAAAAGTTGGAAGATTATGTTGTTGTAGAAAGATCTTTAATGTTTGTTTTGGTGGATACTTTTCTGTTATGAGGATGGAAGAGAAACCCATAAAATTGCAGTTATTGGTCAATAATAAACAGGTTAGAATTTTCTTTGTTTCGTATAACTGGAAAACTTTCCAATTGGTCTGTGATTTTTTATGAATCATGTAACAAAGGGTACACATATTGATTTTGTGAGTTATAATAAATAGGGTGGAATAGATCATGTAAGAGTTTAGAAATAATTTGTTAAATAAAGGTTCTGATTACAGGGAAAGAAACATGGCATAACAAGTGTTATGCATATGTATTGTTTACATGGAATTAAAATTATAACTTAATTCATAAGTCATATGTGAATTTGATTTGACATGAACATGTTGTGACATGCAACCATTTTTTTCACAATTCTAGTATCTGCAGTGACAGATTGTCAGTTTGAGTCTTAACAAAAATCATTCAGATCATTAAAGGTTGGAAAAATTAAAGCTTAAAACTTACAGTTTAGTTAGTTAGTTGGTGGGTTAGTTGGTTAGTTAGTTGGTGAGTTAGTTGGCGAGTTAGTTGGTTGTTAGTTGGTGAGTTAGTTGGTGAGTTAGTTGGTTGTTAGTTGGTGAGTTTGTTGGTTGTTGGTGAGTTAGTTGGTTAGTTAGTTGGTGAGTTAGTTGGTTAGTTATTTGGTCAGTTAGTTGGTCAGTTGGTCAGTTAGTTGGTTAGTTGGTTGGTTAGTTAGTTGGTTAGTTTGTTGGTGAGTTAGTTGGTTAGTTAGTTGGTTAGTTAGTTGGCGAGTTAGTAGGTGAGTTAGTTGGTGAGTTAGTTGGTTAGTTAGTTGGTTAGTTATGCATTGAATAGGCCAGGAGTATTGAGAGTTTTTTATGAGGTGGTATTGGTACTGTATGTTATTTTCCTGGAAGGTTAAATTTAGTTAGGTGAAGTTTGCAGATCATGGAGTTATAATACCAATGAATGTGGGAGAAAGTATTTATTAACGATTTCCCCTTTAACCATGGGCATTGTCTTTGCATTATGTTCTTCTCATACCTCATATAAGGAAAGAAACTTGCTTATTTACTTATTTGTTTCATATTCATTTTACATTAAATACACATATATTTATGGCACTCTCATTGATCAACCCTGTACCCAGGACTTCTTCCTTTCCTCAGATGATAGCAGTGCTTTAAGTACTGAAGAGGTCTACTGGGTAAAACTTCTTAAATAAATAAATAAATTGTATATACCCTAAAAGTAAATACCCTTGAATCTGTTATGGAACACATGGTTTGAGTATAGATAAATCTCTCTATTAGACATAACTCAAAGCAACATGTCTTTAAATTGAAAAATTACATAATACAAAAAATGTCACTTAATTTAATTATCCATCAAACTATGAAAATGAGGAAGGTTATTAGTGTAGACACAATCTAGAATTACATTAGCTACTTCAACAACACTTGCGTCATTTGTTTTTCAAACTATTTTTGTTTGTGACCAGAAGTTATTCAATCCTTTTTATTTAAAGTTTTCAGGGGCATGTTTTTTTATTTAAAGTTTTCAGGGGCATGTTTTTTTATTTAAAGTTTTCAGGGGCATGTTTTTTTCAATGGACAGTTATTTCCCATTCTATTTTATGATAAAAGCATTTGTATCGTTTTCTGTATTATTAAAAAATTTTTATGATACATTTGTTTTAACAAAGAAGTAAATTTCCATAATAAGTAAAAATTATGTAACTTTAAAGTATTCAATCAAAGCCACCCTGCTCTGCTGAAATACAACTTTAAAGCCATCAATCGAAGCCACCCTGCTCTGCTAAAATACATCTTTAAAGCCATCAATCGAAGCCACCCTGCTCTGCTGAAATGCATGTCCAGTTTACTGATAATTATGCATAACAAACATTGACAGCAACAACATGAAGAAAGAATAAACCACTCAAATATACTTTATGTAAATCTTCTGAAAATTTGTTTGAAAATATAGGCATAAAAATTGTCAAAATTTGTAAAATGTTACAAGATGGGAAGTGGGTAAGTTTTGGGGAAAATATACTATGTTGATTTCTCATATATGCAATACTGCATAAAACATTAATAGTTTTATATACTATGTTTCCTCCTCATTTTCATTGGACTTGTTTTTGATAGTGTGGAGATAAATATGACTTTGCAAGTATAGTTATTATTTATTATTCACTACTTACCAGCTATATTTTTATCATCAGTAGTAAATATGCCAGCCAAATATTTGAATCATGGCATTAATAAATAACACAGGGGATGGAGCTTTTCCAGAATCTTCCTGATTTAAGAAAGACTTGTAAATTATTTAAGTCACAAGTTGTTAAAGTTGATACAACTAAGTCTAAATAGAAGACAATTCACAATAAAAAAGGCAACAAATGTTTCCACTTTCTTTACCTTATTTAGCTATTTACCAATTACATGTTATTCATATCCATTCATTATTCTGATCAAATCACAAAAAAGTTTTTTTAACAGAAGATCAGATAATAATATTACCATTTTAGTAAACACCACCTGGGTAATCTTAGTGTTGTCATTTTTAATACTTCTTTGTTAAATGTTCTAAATTTAGGAGAAGTAAAAAAGCCAAATTTTTATTCAAATAATTTAGTACATTCCCTAGATAATTTAAGTAGCACATATAATAGTAAAGTCTTTTTTTCCACTTTTTAAAATAATAGAGTTTCATTATTGCAACACTGGCTTTAAGCTTTTTCTGGTCTTTAAGTTATAGAGCATTGCAATTTAGTTAGACTTCATATGTTGTGTTTGTCTAAGATCCAGTTGTTCTTACTTGCAACATAGCAAAGTATGCTATGCTGTCTAGCTTTTGCAGCCTTTTGTGAAGGTAAGGTCATGTTATTATTTATATGATAATCTGATAACCTGTGCCCATACACATACAAGTATAAACTTTATGAAAATTAACATAACATGCACTGTTGT